>MJHO01000530.1:0-18443 GCA_002076135.1 Xerophyta viscosa | reverse complement strand
TTCCACTCTTACAAACCACTATTCATATGTATATAGCAAAAATATTTCCAGCGGTATTTCTGACTTTATAACTACTAAGATTGGAAAAATAAAAGAGTAGAGCCTAGGAAAAAGGGCATATTGGAATACACCAATCTACTTAAAGTAGAACCTAAGAGAAGGCTGTCTCTATCAGGAAACACTAAAAGTAGATTAAGCCATTTGGAAAAGGAAGTATGGTGTCATTAATATATGATTTGTGTTAAAATTACATTACTTTTATGCCCAATAGAATAAGGATAGAAAAGGTATATTGCTTATTAGATTAAGATTCTAATATACAATGGAGAAAACATCGACCATTTCACTGATCTACTAGCAATCTTTTACTTAGGAAACCAAGGATCGGATAACAATTCTGTACAATTATCGGGTCTATTTTGGTTATATTATAGATCTATGCATTTTATTTATTCATTGTATTACCTGTATGGAAGGAAGTAATACATCGAAGCACCTTAACCTATCCTTGCACTTTAAAGTCTTTTTCCTACTAAAAGGAAAAAAAAAACTTCTTTAGGATTATCCAGGAAGAGAATATCTTTAGTAACAAGATGCACATTCTTTTACCGCTAAGAAAGCTAACAGTAAAAGCGACTAGTTCAAACAAATAGAGAAAATTTTTCAAGATCTCCAAAACTGCATCCCAAAATTCTTAGCGCTCAACACAAGTGAGAGATGTTTGCAAGTAAGCAAAGAAAAGGAGAAAGAAAAAAAAAAGACAATAGATTAATTCTTATTCATTTTCTATCAGTTTCACTAATCCTATTTACCATTCAGAAGTAGCACACGGAAGATGACAATTAAATCAGGTTTTCCGTGCCGTGCGAGTCGAGTATCGTGAATCAAAATTGCGACCGTGACCACCGTGCCATCCGTATATTTATTATATTAATATTAAAATTTTTAATTAAATATTAAAAAATAGAAATATTAAAATAATTATAAATACTCACTTATATATTCAAAGTAAATAGTATGAATTATTTCAAAATTGAATTTTAATAAATTATAATTTTTTTTTTGTATTCTAAATACTTTATATTTTTTATATTTTAAAAAAAAAAAAGAAAAAAAAAAAAAAAAAAAAACCCGCGCAGCGCGCGACCGGCACTGCCGTCGCGCGCACTGCGCGTATTTAAAATTTCTTTGTCGCCTGCACGCGGGCGACCGGTCGCGCGCCAGCGGGTTAAAAAAAAAAAAAAAGAGAATACGCCCGCACGCGGAAGACTGCCCGCGTCGGGCGATCGTCTTCGCTCTCGACGAGCGAGGAGGAAGACGTATTAAAAAAAAAAAAAAAACAAATTACAGAGGAGAGAGAGAGAAGAGAGAGAGATGAGGGAGGAGGGGAGGGAGGGGGAGAGAGAGAGAGGAGCCGGTGCCGGTGCCGAGCTCCGGCGGCTCCGGCACGTGCCGGGCGGCACCGCGCGTGCCGCCCGGCACTGCAAACCTTGCATAAATAAATTTTTGAAAACTTAAATAACTGTCTAGTCGCTATGTCTACTCCACTACTACTGCCTAGGTATATAGCAGAAAATATTTCCAGCGGCATTTCTGACTTTATAACTACTAAGATTAGAAAGATAAAATATTCATGGAGTCTTGCAAGTCGAAATCATGGACGACCATTATGTAATACTTTCACATTTGCCACCAACAAACTCCACACTAACCTTCCATTGCAACCACACCCTAACGAGTTAAAAGATAAGCCATCTGGCAAAGGAAGTACGGTATCGTTAATGTTAATGTCGTTAATGTAGATTAAGCCATTACTTTTATGCCACAATCTGAGAGGGAACATCAGGATCGCCTGCACCTCCGTATCCACATTGAATTTGAATATCCCGGAACTCCTTCAGAAGAAATAACTACGCTAATAAAAGTAATAAACGAATGTGATGTCCAATAAAGGAAACATTTCCCATAATCACAAAATCACAAAACCAATAGAGCTTTCCAGTTGAATGTTGCATAGTATAAACAAAATACACGTTGGCAGTCAAACTTAAGATCTCAGTACATAGAAGGAAATCAAAACAGATGACTGAAAACCTGTTTCTGGAGATCATCAATCACCTTTCAAGCAGCTCTATAGTCTCGCTCTTGTCTCTTCAGGTCAGACTGAAAAACACCTTTGTCAGTGAAGTTCAGTAAAGCCTTTCGATGGAGTTCTAATAAGAACTAACATTCAAACCCATAATAATGCTCTCAAATTGCTCATGCTCAAGAAGAGCCTGTTGCAGCTTAGCACTGAACAAATCACCTCCATCGGGATGAGATGGAGATCACAAAGATACTAATGCCAATTCACTATTGTTTTTATCACAATAGCAAAAATAAGTATAGTCATCAAGAATCATAACAATTCTTAGAAAAATTAATCATAATAGTTCAGTTTAATATTTTTAAATGCTAGTGCAGTACCAGGGGGATATGACTTTTGGTTTTTGAGGTTTGTAAATTAGTTCTTATAATCTAATTTTCTGAATATATTACTGCTGGTATAATGCAGGTATTTAATTAGTGAATTTTTGTTAAATAGAAAAGATTGAATGATTTCTGTTGATCATTCAGAAAACTTGAAATAATGTTAACGATAGTCTTTAATTCACTCAATATGCAATTATACTATTCCACTGACATGTGTTTATGTATACCTAGTGAGAACAGAACTTTTCCATTAAATCATGCCTTCCAAAAAATACCAGAGGGAAAACAGAGGAATCTAATAAAATGAGCAATTGTCACTTTGTCATGCAGGTACTATTACGAGAAATAGAGGTGCGTTGACTGCAACAGCTCCTGTATGCCACACGAGTCAGCGAATCTCTGGAGTAAATGTTTGTAAAATATAGGCAATTATAGTCTCCAAAGTAATGCTATAAGTAATATGCTAAAACCTCAAATTTCATGCAGAAAAAACAGGCTGCCTCAACGTACATACAGCTGATTCACAAGTTCCACCACTATCCAAAAGCCAGTTCAATACTTTTTAGTTGCCAATGCATGAAACCTAGACAAACAACTGCCCCTTTTAGCCACTAATTCAAGTAGCCTAGTCAGAGTACAAATGCACACATTTTATTCGGATAGAAGAATAATGAGATATATCCGATCCCCCACACCTCAGAAAATCATTGATAAATTATTATTAAAAAAAAATTCACGCATGATCAAAACTGTTTTATGGAAAGAAGACTTCTAGTAGAGATTATGAAAGAAGACTTCCACTAGGAACACATAAACACAGCTATAACAATGTAATCAAAAGCAGGTAACTTATTATGATTTTACTAACCTGATCATATGCTTTTCTACATCCTCTCTGTTTTTGCCTTTGATCCAAAAGTGTCGACTTCTCTTTTTCAAAGGACACCTTTAACGTCTCCTAGAGTAAACAAGAAGGGCATAAAAATAAAGACAAAAGAAAGGCTGCAGTATAATAGCACTACTCAACCAACATTTTTTTAAGCTAGTTCATCTCTGACTCCTGTTGCCTCCAACATTGCAGTAGAAATTTCCTTTTCTTTACATGCAATAATTGTCGAAGTTCCTCAAGTCTCAAGACATAGTTATTTTCCAATTCATATACTTCGCATTTTAAGAAACTAATGTTAGCTGTGATACCCCCGGATTTCGGGCAGGGATCCGCAGCAACAAGAAGCAAACCTAGGACAAATTGAAGGAAACTCACAAGGTCCCATAACAAGTGTATATGGCCTGTTTTGACAACAAGAAAGTTAAGCAGTTCGGACGGGAAACTCAAGTGAAACTAAATCACTTAGAACTCATTCAATCAGGCTTTGGTTAAAGCTCGCCTGCTCCGCTTAGGCATTACACAAGCAAAGCTTTAGCAAAAAGGTCGGAACCACCCGAGCTTCTTCATGTAGAGATAACCTATTCTTGTATTTGGCCAAGATTTTAATTGAAGATAAGTCTTCCAGGTAAACAGGTTAAGAAACTTTATTTTCAAAAAATTTCTGTTTGTGCTTAAGCAGTTCAGTGAAAATTTACTTACAAAGTGCGAGTTTTTCCAAGGAAAAAAAAAAACACCTAGCCAGTCTGGAATCTATATTTTGGTATTCTAATCATGAGGATTGTGAGCTTCTGCTTTGCAAGAGACTAGTAAACCTAAGATATTCAAAGTTCAAACCCCACAATCTTAATCAAAGTGCTCATTTGCTTTCAAAAAGGCATAAAACTCTTACCTTCTAGCCGAGGCAAATGGATTATTGTAGCAGAATCAAGAAAGATTTTGTTGACAGATGTAGATGTGTATCAAATTGTGCCCCGTTAGGTAATTTGGTATACTGAAAAAAGACGAAAGCATGCTGTATTCCAGCAACATGATACAGAAAACAAATTCTGAAAACATGTGCTATTCAACGTATTTTGCCTCAAAAATAGTAAAATACAAATAGAAGCATCAAACAAATGAACAATTATTAAGATGCCCAAAAGCACAAATAAACAACTTACCTATCTTCACTAGAAGCTGCATGGACACACGTTTGTGGTGAAATTCCTGTTTCAGATAAATTATATCATTCACCGACCCACCTTCCAGACTATACTAAGATAAATTATATCATTTTCCGACATTCACTTTTTTCGGCACATAGTCTTCTCCCAACTTCACTAAGACGATATTCTCCTCTTTCAATGTCATCAGGAAAAACCACATCTTCTAATTGCTTTTCTACAAAATTAGTTTAGTTGGTTCTTTTGTGGAAGTAATGTTAAAACACCACTCGAAAAAGTTTACAATTTTAAAACGAGGAAATACCTAAAGCAGATCGTAAAGCAATCTCATAAAGCCATAACCCCTTCGAACTGAATATATGTTCTCTCGTGGTCAACAGACTTTCAGCCTCAGCACCATACCCAGAGGATCATGTAAAACTGCACGGGATTGATGTAAAATTTCTAATATTAGAAAAATAATGTATTTAGTTCTTAAAGAAAAATATGTATTGAACAAGTGTGCAGACAGACGTGTAAGGTACTTTCTAGTAGTTCTGCAAATATTCCATGGAGTAAGAGAACGGCCCTTTTCAACATCCGAGTAAAATGTGAAGCTCTACTGGCTGCATTTCCACCATCTCTGACATTTGAAGACTTTGACGAAAAGAAACAAGGACATTTTCTTCTCAAAATTGTTTTCTGCAATGAGAACGTCTTTTGCATATCAATAGCGGGTACAAGTAACTTGTTCATATATGAAAGTAACACAAAACCTTCCTATCAACAAGACTTCGATCCAACTACGGAATGCCTGCAGCATGAGAATAGTAGGAATATAATTCCACTTTTTGTCTGTATTATCAAGACCACACTAAATACACAAATATTTAAAATTGAAGAAGCCTCTTGAATGAGGTACACATCATTGAACAAAAAAGTGCTCATACCACAAGAACTTCGACTCTTTCTTTCGCTTTTACAAATTACTCCTCAAATGGATTTACAAAAGATTAGGAGGCGCAGATCCACGAATAACAGCAAAAGAGAATAATCATGATTTTATATGTACACCGGCAGCAATAGGACTCCATTAAGCCAACGTCCGTCTTAGCGACGACACAACACTTTTTTCTGAGAATCAATAGACAATCTAAACGGCTAAAACAAAAGAAGGGAGAATAAGTTGTACTGTAAACATATAAGCACCAATACCTAAAAGGACAAGTTGTGCAGGATTCCTACATTTGAAGGAACATGTAGCATAAGAGCTCAGCACTATAAGTAATCGAACTCAAATAAACGGGGGGGAAACTTGATTTTTTTTTTTCTCCCATTTTCGGCAATACCAGAGTGGACATTGCAGAAAATATCAGAGCGGGCAATACCAGTAGACGGCCAACTGCATTGCAGAAAATAGCAGCTCCAAAGACATTCACTTTTTGAAAAAGAGCTATCATAATGACATAAGAGAGTTGTTAGACTCCCAACTTTGCAAATGGATGTTTTGAAAGTCTTCAATGCCCTCGGCATCAAGGGTTACAAAGTAATTCAGATGAAGAACTCAATTCCTTTAAAGCATTACGTCAGCTAAGAAGGGCAATGACTGGCTTGGAAGTAAATTCTAGGAAAAACTCCATGAACACTTCAGGCCCTGTGATATTACGAATTGTGCTTACCATTCTTGAAGTCAACCAACACTTGTCTTAATATTCTATTTATCATAAACAGTGATAAGGAAAAATTATATCTTATAGTAGAATCATGTCATATGTTCAATTAATGTTTTTTTTAAAACATACTATAAAAAATTAAGAAACTAACAGGGTGTTTGGACCGTTCATGAAATGCATTCTAGGGAATACATGTTTGTGTATTATTTGTTTCACATTTATTACCTACTTTGGTTCGATAAACAGTACTTAACAGACAAATACGTGTTTTCCTCTATTATGATTAAAAATGTAATAGCATTACACAATTTGGGACAAAAACGCCCCTCTTTTTTTTTATACATGCTACAATATATAACTTACTTAATTAAATTATTCAGTAATTTGTTTAAAAATACTTTACTAACTAAAAATAATTTAAGTTAATCTTTAATAAATCATAAGTTTAATATAATTTACCTATTTTTATAAATATATAAATTTTAATAAAATCGAGGTATAACTACAACGGCCAAGTTCCTTTTTAATTCCTTGTACTTTACCAAAATGTGCGGGACTCTATAACCCTGAATTTCATTTCGTCTCCCACAACTACTCTATATTTTTAAAACATACTGAGTTACATGACTTGTCCATACTCATACACACGGCACCATCTGATCTTGTCTCGCAAATCCTTACTCATATCAAATATCATTTTCACTACTTTATACAAACATGCTGCATGGTTCAGGCTACTTATCCATACAGTCAAACCCTTCTATTCAAGGACGTATGTCTTACTATCAGAAAATATATATACTTCAGATACAAGCATCTTTATGTTCAATTTTTTTCAAAAAATACTTCCAAATAGATATTTTGGGACTCCAAAGTTTTAACAATTTTACCACTATTGTTAGACAACTTATTAGAAGCATTTTTTGGAAAAAGCTTGAATATGAAATTTGTAGATCTCATCGAAATCTACAACTTTTACGTTGCAAGTTTTTTAAAAAAAACCTAATTATGGTTAAAAGATGTATTTGCCCTTAAAGATTAAAAAAACAAAAAATAACTTAAAAAATTTTTAAAAAATTGCCACGTCAGCAAATTAGCGGCCGCAAACGGAAACGCTACCGGTAACGTTATCGTGGAGAACTATGCACTTGGGTATACTAAACGTGTGAGAACCTCCTATAGGAAACAAAAGCAAAGCCTAAATGCATCCACTACAAATGCTACTTGGGTATACTAAAGGTGTGAGAACCTCTTATAGGAAACAAAAGCAAAAGCCTAATGCATTCCACTACAAATGCAGACAGATAAGGAGACAGGGGGAAAGACACATAACAAAGGGCGCAAGTAGAAGGATATGGAGACATCCGATTATATGCATCGAATAATTCATGATAAGTCACTTTTTGGATCTAATTACCCTGCCAGTGTTAAAAAAAAAATAATATTTCAATGTTGGAATATTAGACTCATGATTACAGTCAGTTACTGTATTAAGAGAGAGAGCATAAATTGACTTTTACATTATATAGGATGCACAATATTGTCCTAGATCCAAGTCGCTGCGAAAGCGTCTTTATAGACTACATTCGATAAATCCCAATATTACTAACTCCTAGGCTCTTGTCAGGATGCTGAAGAACTACAACTGGTGGTAGTCTTCCACAAATTTAAACAATTTTGCAAACTAAAAGGAGATTTTTTTAATTCAAAAAAGAATTAAAAAAAAAAATAACCGTTCCTACTTTTTGTCACGTTCATCTATCCAGCAATCACTCACTAAACCAATGCTTAACTACATTCAACTAACTTGTGATAGCTGCGCTGACATATTCATCAGGAATGCAAATTTCCAAAGTCGGAAAAGCCTGGAGACTTTGTTCTGTCTTGCCATCTTGAGGTGCTTCAAATTCTTTCCCATGTTTCAGGAGTTCTTTGAAACACAACGTCACATGCGCCCTCTAAATAATCAAGAGTATTGCAAGAGCATCAAAGGTTACCTGCAAACAAGACATGGATACAATATTAATTTTGATAACTAACAGAGGCCTTAATATGCCTGGTGATAAATATATCCATCTCTCATATGAAATAAGTAGCTTAAGAACCAAATTCAAATTGGACAGGAAACCACATTGTCAAACACCAAAATAAACATTTATTCTAATACTTGGATTTTAAGTTTCGCAACAGTTCCTTCACCCCACTAAAACTTTCTAAGGATAATGTGCTCATCTGACCTACATGTCAACAGAACTTGCATAGATTGAGCCAAAGTGATTATAATGATTATGCAGATGTTCATCAAGAAAGAAAAAAAGGAAAAAAAAAAAAAGATCTTCAATGCATATTCTCAAACTAAGATGCCAACTAGTAGAACTGCAGTTGATACACTCGCATAGGGAGGCTGCAATTTGAGGGATTTCAAATGTTGACCCAATAGAAAAAGGATAAAATAGTAGGCAAAAACAGGTCAGCCGCAAGGCAAATAAAATAAGTTACTCACACCACGTTAAAAGAGCAATATATCCTAGAAACCATGTAAAGCAAAATCTTTTCTAGTTATATCATATGTTTATACCTTTCAATAGAAGTAAAAACTTAACTACCTTGCGAAGCAAACGTCCCCGCAATCGCTTTCTAGTGTTTTAATTCATCCTTGCTAACAAATTTACTGCAAACAAATCAAGCATAATACAAAAAGAAGGAAACACCCAAACAGGAATGAATCATCGACAACACGGGAAACAGTACAAACAAAAATTCCAAACTCATAATGGATAAGCCAACTAAAAATGTCTCCTTCGCAGGTTAAAGATTTGTAAAGAATGAATAATCATAAACTGCAATAATCATATTTTAGCTGAAGAATAGCACTTCAAAGCTTACTTGTTAAATGAGACAACCTACAAAAATAATGTAGCCAATGAAAGCGATCGAAATAAAGAATAGTGAGCATCAGAAGGCATCTTTTACACTAGCAACTATCCACGTGATATATACATTTCCTTCATGACGTGTTAATAAACAACCAACAAGAATAATGAGTTAAAAGTTACAAGGGCTCCTTGCAAAGATTGAACTGTATTGTAACTTCAGGAACAAAGCATTGCTGCAGCACTGCAATCTGCAGGAGTTTTCGACTATCATTTTAATATTGTCATTTCAAGATACCACTACAAAGAGTTTCTTCGTTCCGTCAAATATAATAACTTCTGTACCCCTAATCAGAATAGTTTCGTACATACATGACATCAATGCTATTATTAGTCAGTATAACAAGAGTAAACAAGCTAAGCATTATCAGAACAAGCATAGCCTAAGATTTCAAGTAGCTAGACATATTTGTTTTAGCTTTTAAGGTAACCATGAGAATCATAGTGCTGTAGCATAACCGATCACTTAAAGTTGTGTCATGTATGAAAAGTCCAAACGAGAAACAACTTAACCTTTAAAAAGTATTGACTAAAGCATTATGTCCATATAGCTTTATAGGCTTATTGCATAAAAGTGCAATATGCAAACAAATCAAGGAAAACTTAATAAACAGTTTGAATATTACCAATGCTGTAGCTGTCACGACCCGTGTGACCCAGGGCCGCTTCGACAGAAATAATACCAAATCACACATAAATGCGGAAGCTTTTGAAATCTTTTTAAAATGTGTGATTAGAAAACTCGTAAACATGACGAGTACCGAAATTTAAAAACTTTAAAATCTGTTGAGCCGTGATCCGGGACTTCTGGCTTGGGCGAGATTCCGTGGGGAAGACGGTTCTCACCACTACCCATCTCAGCTTGCCTAAGAATTCTAACGCATCAATCTTCCCCATTGATACCTAAGAATCCAAGACAACTAGGTCGCGTATCAAGTAACGATTAAAACGATATTTTTTGAACCCTTATTCTTATAAATCCGGGCTAACGCTGTATTTGTTTAAAAGCTTCGGAAATATCAAAGTTCGTTAAGCAAGGATTCTTAACTCAATAAACCATCGGAATCAACATCGGAAGACTATAAGCAACTCGTCAATGTCAAATTCACTAATTTTGCCGCTGGACCTTGATCCAAGAGTTGCAAACACATATTAACCACATGTTTAAAGAACACACTTGCCAAAGGCTTTTCAAACAAGTTGGACTTCAAAACCACCGTTTAGGCAATCAAATACAATCACGCATAAAACATGGTAAAACCTCAAATACTCAACTTTCAAATAAACAATTCCAAGTATTTAAACTTATTTACATCTAGGAATTTAAACATGAAAGTTGACACAGATTCTCACAAAAGGAAAACATGTTGTGTTAGTACTTCCGTTTATACAATCCTTTATACTACATGTTTAATACTACTACTATATACATGTTCAAGGCTACAAGCTAACCGCTATGCTTAGCCCCCACCCAAAATACCTTAAGCAAAAGTAATCCCAAGTCACTCGCTTGACCTATTACGCTTTCTGGACGGATCCTTTCCCGTCGCGCATAGTCTGGAGAAAGGAAAGGATAAACAACAGCGCTAAGTCTTAGAAAACTTTAGTGAGGCGGACAGATGTGTTCCCAAAACAACACAGGCACCCCAAAAACAAACACAACAGCATATTTTATATCACAGCAATGAGTATATATATAGTAACAAAGTTATAAGGCATACCGTTCACATTATCAATCATGGTCATATACAAACATAGCAACAATCAACGCTACAAACAATATAAATAAATCCGTCCCTACCAATTATGTCATTGGTGTCCAGGGATTATTAGCCGTGATAACTACCGAGCACTAAACCCAAATGTTAGTGCCGCTCTTCACCGCTGACAGGTTTACCGGACAACTCACAGGTTAACGCCCTCAAACACTGAGGACGACACCAGCGTTAGTATTACACCCCGGGCCCAACCCAATCCACTAATCCAATAATCCACTCGACTCAATTTAGGTAACGGGACAACTCAGAGAGGTTACACCGTCCACACTCACGGGACGACACCAACTCTGGTACACGCCCAATACGCAAGGTCATAGGTTCTCTAAGCCCCTTATAGCCGCGCACTTCAAAGGCACTATAAACCTCCAGCAAGGCGATCCCAGCAGCGTCCTGTAGGCGCTTTAACTCAGTCGCTCTTGCACCTCCGGACGGCGAACCCTGACGCCTCCACTCCGCCAGTGCCCACCTGCGCCATGTGGGGACCCACTACGCCTGCTGGTTTATCTCAAGGTCCATCGGGTTTTAAAAACCGGGGTATCGCTTACGAGCACCAACTCACCATACCCACAAATCAGCCTATCACGAAGTTATCGCAAGGTCGTTAGCTCACATACTAACTCTAGTATCGCAAAAGCTAACACCCACATACCCAAGCAAGGATAGAACAATGCAAGCCTACATAGGGCCATAAAATATACTTCTACCATATGAGACATACAAAGGCACCAACCCACATACATAACAAGGTAAAGTAATCCATCAAAGTGTTATCGTATAAACACAACATAACATCTATCACTTCAAGTGTGTGAACTACACTCACAGTATAACATGCCCACATCACACAACATAGATCATATCGAAAGCCAACATGATCTCACAAGCACTTCTATAACATATTTTACATAAACATGTTATACATCATTTTAACTTGTAAATCGCATTACAAACTATCTCAACCCATGATCGAAGCATATAAGCATGTTATCAAGCAAAGGTGCGAACCGCTCACCTTTATAAACGCTAACCTTTACCACGATTAGGGTCAACACCAAATCGGCGTTAGTGCGAAGGTCGAGCTATTCCAAAATCGATCTCGGCAACACGTTCACGAACTCGAGGCAATCTTGCTTACAGGTCGGGTTCGCCGGAGACGGCCGCCGGCGGCGGCGACAGCAAACGTCACGGCAAGGAGGAGATCGGAGACGACCAGTCCTCACTCAGGGTCCCGGAGCATCGCGACAACGGCCGGCAACTCGTGCCGGCGGCGGCTGGTAACAGCGGGCGCGACGGCCGGAATCACAACCGAGAAGAGAGAGAGATATCTGGCACGCAACGTCCTCAATCGGCGACGAGGAAGACCGGCAACGACCAAGACGCGACGGCAGAGCTGCGGGACGGTGCGGCGAAGCCGTGGCGACGGCGAACGACGGAAGCGGGGGCGCGCGTAGGTTTCGCGGCCGACAATTTACGCACGCGATCGAGAGAGGGAACGACCGGGATGAGGCGATGGTGGCGACGGCAAGCCGGGGGCGACGCCGGCAGGTCGGGCGACGCGGCGGTCGGCGGTCGAGGCGGCGCGGCGAGACGGAGTCGAGAACGAGAGAGAGAGCGTCGAGAGGGCGAGAAAGAGAGGCGCGAGAGAGAGATGGGTCTGCACGTCGGGGTCGAGCCATTTGGCTCGCCCGCGCGGCAGGCCTGATCTGGGCTTGGCTGGGCCGAGTCAAATCGACTCGGTCGGCCGAGCTCGATCCAAGTTGGCCCAAAACTGGCCCAAAACGCAGAAATCAAAACCAAATCAAGTCTAAAACCATCCAAATGCAAATCGAGCACCCAAAAATTCAAATTAAACTCTCGATCAAGCATAATTAACCCGATAACAACAAATCTAAATCTCCGGAACCTCACAGTAGCTCTGCTTGTCATTCTTCTTTCAACAGAGAGAGGGGCAAGAGTAGGCTCCACAGCAGTTGTATGATTTGGGCGAGGCTCAAGGTCAATGGTGGCACCACCTTTCCGTTAAGAAATCAAAATGGGTTGGACCAAAAAAAAAACAAATGATATTTCAAAGTAATGGCATTCATACCTGTAACAATATCCGAATTGTTGGTATATATATCCGTACCCCACAACCCTCCTCTAACCTGAAAATTATGTTCTTCATAATTTGATTATAACACTTATTGAAAAATAAGTACCTAATAATTCTGTAAATTAAAAGAAAACTAAACACGCCTATTGAACACTAAGGTAAGAGATTAACAAGCATCCACTGATGAAAATTACTCTTGCCTAATTAAAGGCAACAATCTAATATTTGAATTTTTGGGATAACCATATAACGCCTTTGGTGAATTATGCACATGCATAGACTAAGGTGTGAAGATCTGATAGGGAACAAAAGCAAAGCCTAAACGTTGAAGATCAATGTGGGATAGACACAATAAGCAAAGGCACAAGTAGAGAGGTAATGGAGACATCCATTATAAATGCATCAACATAATTCCAGATAATGTCACTTTTGGATCTATTACCCTGAAAGTGTTTTTTTTTTTTTTTTTTTTTTTTTTAATAAAAAAATAAAAATCTTCATTTCAAGGTTTGATATTAGACCTCATGATTACAGGGATTTTACTGTATTAAGAGAGACAGGATTAAAATTGACTTTTAAATTCTAAAGAATGCACAATATGTCCTGCATCCAAGTGCCTTGAAGCATCTTTGTAGACTACACCTCACACCTCACAACTCCTAATTGGCACTTCCAAATAGAAGTGCTATTCAATGTCATTTTGCCAACAAAAATAGTAAATACTAAAGAATAATTATCTCCTACGAAATAATAACCTCCTAACATCCAAAAAGACACTGTAAAGAACTATCAAGCTAGACAAATACCACTATCATACACTGACACCATCATGCACAACAAACAACAAAACAAATGCGAGTTCTTCTAAAAGAAACAAACGTAAATATTGTTCTATACATGTCTACGATCTGCATGCATAGCAACCATCTCCAAGACAACATCAATAGCAATTATTCGTCTGAAGCTCGGTACTATCGATAAACAGTTCTAAAACAAATACTGACATGTCCGCCAAGGTGGTGCACTACTTAGAAGACTTATCTGAAGTAATTCTTACGGCACTGATTTAATACGCCAAACCTTTCAAAAAGGAAATAGTTAACTGAACCTAAAATACCAATTATATTGTGTTTCTAAATATAGGACTTCTCACTTTTTCAAACATGCTGAAGTATACATTGGCTTCTTCAGGTCTTTATCAGCAACTACACTAATATTGTACTTTCGCATGAAGCCAAAACAAAAAGCACATCAACTTTATAGCAACAAACTATAACAAAGCTGAGAAATGGCATTTGTTTATACCTTTCAATAGAAGGAAAAACCTAACTACCTTGCAAAGCAAACGTCCCCGCGATCGCTTGGTAGTGTTATTCACTGATGAAAAAACCTAAACACGCCTATTGAACACTAAGGTAAGAGTGTAACAAGCATTCACTGATGAAAATTACTTTTGCCTAATTAAAGGCCATGATCTTACATTCGAATTTTTGGGATAACCATATAACGCCTTTGGAGAACTATGCACTTGGGTATACTAAAGGTATGAGAACCTCTTATAGGAAACAAAAGCAAAGCCTAAATGCATCCACTACAAATGCTACTTGGGTATACTAAAGGTGTGAGAACCTGTTATAGGAAACAAAAGCAAAGCCTAAATGCATCCACTACAAATGCAAACAAGATAAGGAGACAGTAAAGACACAATAAGCAAGGGCGCAAGTAGATAGGATATGGAGACATCATTAATAAATGCATCGAAATAATTCATGATAATGTCACTTTTGGATCTATTACCCTGCCAGGTGTTTTAAAAAAAAAATATTTAATTTCAATATTGGATATTATACTCATGGTTACAGTCGGTTTACTGTATTAAGAGAGAGATCATTAAAATTGACTTTACATTATAAAGGATGCACAATATGTCCTAGATCTAAGTGCTCGAAGCGTCTTTATAGACTACATTTCCAATAAATCCCAATATACTAACTCCTAGACTCTTGTCCAGGATGCTGAAGAACTACAAGTGGTGGTATCTCCACAAATTTAACAATTTTGCAAAACTAAAAGGAGATATTTTTTTTTATTCAAAAAAAGAATTAAAAAAAAAAAAAAACACCCGTTCCTACTTTTTTGTCACGTTCATTCTAATCCAGCAATCACTCTAAACCAATGCTTAACTACATTCAACTTACTTGGTGATGAGCTGCGCGGACATATTCATCAGGAATGCAAATTTCCAAAGTCGGAAAAGCCTGGAGACTTTGTTCTGTCTTGCCATCTTGGGGTGCTGCAAATTCTTTCCATGTTTTTAAGAGTTCTTGAAACACTCACCCACTTTATAAACAATTGCAGAGACATCAATTTTACTTGCAAACAGAAGGCATGGATAGAATATCTCATTTTGCTAAGTACGAAATATATGCCTTGTGAATCAATTTATGATCCATGTAATGTGAAATAACTAGCCTTAAGAACCAAATTCAAATTGGACAGGAAACCACATTGTCAAACACCAAGATAAACATATATGCTAATACTTGGATTTAAGTTTCGGAACAGTTCCTTCAACCCACTAATAAAGCTTTCTAACGATAATGTGCTCATCTGACCTACATGTCAACAGAACTTGCAGAGATTGAGCCAAAGTGATTATAATGATTATGCAGATGTTCATCAAGAAAAAAAAAAGGAAAAGAAAAAAGATCTTCAATGCATATTCTCAAACTAAGATGCCAACTAAAAGAACTACAGTTGATACAATAGCATAGGAAGGCTGCAATTTGAGGGACTTCAAATGCTGGTCGGGCGGTACGACGATAGTGGTCGCGCAAGCGATAGAGAGATCGAGAGTCGTAAGTGAGAGATGAGGGCGCAGGCGACGCAGTTGGGTATCGAGCCATTTAGACTCGCCCGACCAGCTTGCCTGAATCGGGCTCTGCTGGACCAAGTCAAACAAGCTTGGCTCGCCCGGTCCGAAGCAAATTGGGACGAAATCGGCCCCAAAACACAGAATTTTTATCCAAATCGGTTCAAAGACAAATTAAGCACTCGATAAACAAAAAAAAAAAGCTCGAAATAAATCCGATAATATCTATCCAAATTTCATGAACCTCACAGCAACTGCTCCAAAAGCTCTACTTATGCTGTTTGTGGATCTGATCTTGCATATGCATCGTTAGAAAGAATAGGAACTAAAATAGCTGCCCTTCTTGGGACCTGCAATAAAAAGGGAAAACATAAAAGAAACAAATGAGACTTCAACTAAAAGAAACAAAATAAATATCATTATATACGTGTCTATGATCGCATGTATCGCAACCATCTCCAAAAAAAATCAGTAAGCAGTAGCAAGTCTTCATCTGAAACACTATATTGTAGATAAACAGTTCTAAAACAAATAATCACAAGTCTGACGAGGTGGCGCACTACTCAGGAAAGTTATCTGAAGTCATTCTCACGGTAGTGATTTAATACACCAAATCTATCATAAAGAAATAGTTAATTGAACCGAACATACCTACTATAGTGTGTTTCTAAATACAGGACTTCACCTTTTTCAAACGTGCTGAAGTATACATTGGCTTCTACAAGCCTTTATCAGGAACTACACTAATGCTGTACTTCATCCTGAAGCCAACCAAAAACACGGTCAACTATACAGAACCAAACTATACCAAATCTGAGTAATCTCATTTGTTTATTACCTTTCAATAAAAGGAAAAACCTAATACCTCACGAAGCAACGGGTACCCCGCAATTCGCTTTCTATGTCTTTAATTCATCCTTGCTTTAAATTTACTGCCAGAAATCAAGCCATAATGCAAAAAAGACAGAAACACTCAAAAAGAAATGATCATTGACAGCATGAGAAACAGACAAACAAAAAGTACAGACTCATAATGATTAAGCCAACTAAAAATGATCTCTTTCCCAGGCTGAAGATTTGTAAATGAATAATCATAAGCATCAAACCATATTTTAGGCTGAAGAATAGCCACTTCCAAGCTTACTTGATTAAAGAGAACCTATAGTTTCAACGCAGATAACTGAAAGCGAATGAAATAAGAATGGTGAGCATTAGAAAATGTCTTTTACGTAGCAGTCATCGACGTGATATACACATTTCCTTCGGGACATGTTAACAAATAGTCAGCAAGAAAATTTAGCTAAATACCAGGGCTCATTCCAAAAGCTGTACTGTATTGTACCTTCACAAAGAGTTTCCTAGCTCCATCGAATATACTAACTACTAACTTCTGTACCGATAATCAGGATTGTTTTGTACTTAATATCAGGCGGCCTTCCTTGTTATCCATGACATCAATGCTATTATTAGTCAGTAACACAAGAATAAACAAGCCAAGCATTATCGAAATAAGCATTATTTTGAAAAAGAATAGGATGTTTCCAAAGCATGTAAAAGGACTACCTCAAAATGCTCCAAAGATCGTGGAACGCCAACAGAATGCATAAGATTTTGCGGAAGTGGCATCTTACAGCGAGACCACCTGAACACGTCAATAATCTTCCAGGTCTGATAGGCTCCTACCACCTGCTGTGGAATGAGAACTATGATTTTCAAGATTATCATGCTCTGGCTCTTGTGCTTGCGGAAAAGTTCAGGCCGTGCCTTTACGAACAACCATCTCTCCAGTAACACAACGTTCATATCTATTGCAAAATGTATAAAGAAATTCAAGCTCAAATGCAAGAAAACTGAAATTCATATCTGGCATAACGTCCAGAGTTACGAAACAAAACATTAATCATCTAACATAGTTTCGAGCCATGAACATCACAGTGCATACTTTTAAAGATGTGTCGAGATTTTCATTTATCAATGTCACTATTCATTATAATTTCAGCTAAAAGAGTTCAAAGATTGTGTAAAAATAAAACCAATAACCGTTACATTGGGGAATACAATTCAGAAATTTAGGTAAACAAAAATCAAGAGCGGATTAGGCAGCAACAAGAAGCAAAACTAGGACAAATTGAAGGAAACTCACAAGGTCCCTTAACACTGTATATGGCCTGCTTTGACGACAGGATAGTTAAGCAGTTCAGACAGGAAACTCAAGCGAAAGTTAATCACTTAGAATCATTCAATCAGCTTTGGTTAAAGCTCGCCTTGCATCCGCTTAGGCATTACACAGCAAAGCTTTAGCAAAAAGGTCCCAAGCTTCTTCCTGTAGAGATAACCTATTCTTGTGTTCGGCCAAGATTTTAATTGAAGATAAGTCTTCCAGGCAAATAGGTTAAGAAACTTTATTTTCAAAAAATTTCTTTTTGTGCTTAAGCAGTACAGTAAAAATTTACTTACAAAGTGCTACTTTTTCCAAAGGAAAAAAAGACACCTAGCCAGTCTGGAATCTATATTTTGGCATTCTAATCATGAGGATTGTGACCTTCTGCTTTGCAAGAGACTAGTAACCTAAGATATTCAAAGTTCAAACCC
>MJHO01000529.1:30411-53936 GCA_002076135.1 Xerophyta viscosa | reverse complement strand
TTGTAAGTGGTTTTTGTTGAGAGTGTTAGCAAGAGAGCTAGGCACGCACGGTGTTGGTGACCGGCCAACTCTTCTTTTCCACTTAAATCAATCGGGTAATGGAACTTGTTCTCCCTAGATCCTATATTACATCCAAGGCACTCACGGCTACACCTTAGGATCGTGGAGGGCATACGGATCACCGGCGCCTTCCTTAAGCACTACAAGCACAATGCTGATTTCGTGCTAAACAAATCATCATTGAAGAAGCTCACTATAAATGCAAACGAGGACTTCCGCTCGTTCGCACTAAGGTGGAGGAACCAAGCTGCACAAATAGCACCACCTATGATGGAGAAAGAGCTGGTCGATAGTTTTACTGAAATTGAATGTTTAGACCAGCAACATTAACTCTCTTGAGCAAACGCAATTGATTTTGCACACTTGGTTCATATTGGCGTAAGAGTCGAGGCTGCCCTTAAGAATAGTAAGAGAGTAATGAAAACGATACCTTCATAAGCCATGACAGCAACAATGCAATAAACGACTAGGGGCAACAAGGCGAGGCCATTGACACTATGGACAAACATCCGATGGGATTGTGCTTTGATTGTAACACCAAGCTCATCATGTTTGGGATGTTTACAGTCTATTGTATTGTTGCCACTTGACTCCTTCGAATGAGATTGCTACGATGTAACAAAAGTGCTCACACTTTATATCATGTTTTGAATATATTCTCATTACTTATTGCAAACCACGCAGCCCCACTCCCAAGCCACAAATATCCTTACAAATATTTTGGATCACTCATTGGCTTCAATAGATTATGTTTAGGCGAATGAATTTACATATGAAAGAGATCTGGCATGTAATTTGGAATTGAATCTATCATGAATTGTCAAGCGCTATCCAATCTAACATACATCCACACATATACTCGCCCTAAAACAATCTGAACATGTATAACTTCTAACCCATCAGCAGTATAATACAATTAAATGTTATTTTCAAAATTGAAAATAGCCTGAGCTGACGTGAAACTAGTGCAAGTCCGCAGATCATCTCAATTAGGACGAATATCCTGAAAGCTACGCAAAAAAAAAAAAAAAATCAACGGTGGCGTCTGATATATTACCAATGCAAGGAAAATCCCGATATGCATTTCTTTCCTGAAACTGAGAAAGAGAATGGGAGGACCAACATTCAAGGTAAATCCATCATTCGGCAATCCTGAAAAGAAAAAGGATAAAAAAAAAAGAAGAAAAGAAGAAAAGAAGGAAAGAAACAAAAGAAAGAAAAGAACAAAAAGAAAAGGACAAACAAAAAGAAAGGATGCCGAGAATGGATATCAAGCCTCTTATAAATTCACTTTAGACGACCAAAAGGACAAGCGCATGTGCACCCAAGCAAAGTGCGCAACACCTATAAGAAGAAGAGAAAAATATGATGCATTAATGCAGACCAAATTGCGGAGACGTGCAAATCCATGGGACTAAGATAGCTTCACCTTAATCGTAAGCTATAATTCAAATTTGAAATATTTATTTAATTGTAATAATGCTGCTGCCTACTTGTACATTACCCTTTATCAGTCCACATATGAAATAACCATACTACAAACGTATCCTTCATCCACCATATCCTCAATAATCATGATATACCCATGAGATAGCAAATATGACAATTCATGACAAGAGCCAAAACAAATAACATCCACGATCTCTTGAAAATGTAAATATACTTTATCAAACAAGAAGCGGTTGAGGTCAATACGTAAAGATCCCCATAGCTCCACAAAATGAAATATAACAAACGACCTATAATCACCACAGATGTACGCTCCCATATATAACATTAATAGAAAATATACCAATTTTGCAATAACCCACTTTCCAAACAAAGATCTACAACTACCAAATGAAACAAATAAGCCCAAAGCTCCACAATTACCAAATCGGCCAATATATTACCCAAATCGCAAACTGTATGCAAATAGTATTGTGAATATAGTCATGACATGATATAAATGTGAATTCTTTTGTTACGCATGTATGAAATTCAAACAATAGTTAAAGTGAATAGTATGACTGACTCTATTCCCAAGTCGCATGTGTAGATCAAATCTTGTAATCAAACTGGGGCAATATGAACGATGATGACGCCGACTTCCTTCAATCTCAATATGAATACAAAGACATATAATATAGACTGGGGCAAATTTTTCTGACAAAAATTTGACGTATATGTATAAGCAGCACATTGAGGCAGACTATTACAATGAAGATTTACCCAAGCAAACTGGGGCAATTGTAACCCCTATCCGAAGAAATGGCATGCCATTCATGACAGCCAACAACGAGCATATGATGGGACGATATATCACTGACAGAAGTGATACGAGATGACATATCCAAACTCATTGAAAAGCATTCTTAAACTACGTGGCGGAAATATCAATAACTTTCTCTCCACTCATAACCACTCTTAATATCCTTGAATGGCCCCTCAGCAATCCATTCCCTTCTCAGATAGCTTTTTTTTCATAAAATCTCTAGTCCTCCACCACAAGGACTTCCTGAGTCTCAATTGTACAAATGCCATATTATAAGCTCAGACTACGGATGGCTAAACACATTTTCAAACAAACTATACCAGATAATCCCTTCATATAATGACACCACGAATTGCATAGCTCCCATAATGAATGGTAACACTCTAATATCCTCTACACGGCCCATGGGGCCTTTACATCGTCATAATACAATCGAGGCATGGTCCATGGGCCACTGCTTTATAACCCCTAAGCTACGGTCTATGGGGCCGTTACCTTTTCATAATATAACCGAGCGTGATCCATGGGACCATTGCTTCACGGTCCATGGGGCCGCTACCTTCACATAAGACAACTGAGCCTGGTCTATGGGACCACGGCTTTATAGCCCTAACGCTACGGTCCATGGGACCACCACTTTGTACATTACAACTAGGTCCGTGGGACTACTGCGTCATAACGCTAAGGTAAGGTCCATGGGACCATTATTTTTCCACAATATTGCAAAGCATGGTCCATGGGGCCACTACTTCATAACCTCCGGTACAGTCCATGGGGCTGTTACCTATCCATGATATAACCAATCTTAGTTCACGGTGACCATCGCTTTATAACTCCAAGACATGAATCCACGGTGTTCATGACCTTATCTCATTCATTCCTTCATAACCCCTAAGGCATGATCCACGGTGCTCATGACCTTATATCATATCTCAAAGCATGGTCCACGGTGGCCATTACTTCATAATCCAAAGGTATGATCCACAGTGTTCATGACCTTATCTCATACGTCAAGAAAGGGTCCACGACGACCCTTGCTTCATAACCCAAATTCACGATATTCATGACCTCTCCTTGTACATCAAAAACTGGTCCATGGGGACCATGCTTTATATAATCCCGATGACATGACCCATGGCATTCATAACCTTAAGTCACCTATCAGCATGGTCCATGGGGCCATCGCTATATAATGCTTAGGGAACGGTCAATGGGGCCGCTACCTTCCAAATACCTTCAAGCATGATCCATGGGGCCATCGCTTTATAACTCTCAGGGAACGGTCAATGTGTCCGCTACCCTTCCATGATATATCGCGGCATAGTTCATGGGGGCCATTATCTTATAACACTTAGGATACGGTCCATGGGACCGTTCCTTCTCATAACCCATTAAAGGCATGGCCTACGCAGCCATTGCTTTATAACTCTTAGGGAACGATCCATGGGGTTGCTACCTTTTCAGGCCCACGATGTTATATACACATACCGTAACACATATATACACATAATAACCCTCGTGACAGATATAGATATATACGCATACACGCACACAAGTATATATATATACATATGCACACATATATACACATATATAACTATATATATATACATATACACATACACCCACAACATATATGAAATATTAAGGAAAAATATTTAAAAAAAAAAATGTATGTAGTGATATGGGGTGGCTGCACAGCAGCCACCCCCCATCCCACCGACCTCTCTCTCTCCTCCTCCCCTTCTCTCCTTCTTTCCCCCCTCCCTTATTTACTCTCTCACATACCCCAAACCCTAACCCTAAAAACAAACGTAAATGACTAAAATACCCCCCAAGACCTCCATATATACACCCCAACTCTTCCATTTTGAGGGGCCGGGGGGTGGAGAGCAAACACCAGACAAATTTTGAGAGAGAGAGAGTCTAGAGAGATAGAGAGCAAAATTAGAGAGAGATAGTGAGGTAGAGAGAGAGAGGGAGGTAGAGAAAAGAAGAGAGGCCGAAAGGAAAGGAGCACGTCCAAACCCAGAAGCCGACCTCTCTTCCTCCTCCTTCAGCTCGCCAGCATCACCCCAGGCCGCGCCGTCGCCGTCGCCGGAGCCGTGGCCCGCAAGCGCGGCCAAAACTCCACGTCTTGAGGTATATTAGTCTAAACTTTCTGTAACTCCTTCATTATCGTCTATACAGCTCTAATAGCACATTAAACTTGTTAAAAACCCAGCTCGTTGTTGCCGTCGCCGGCGGCGGCCGAAATAATAAAAAAAAAACATTAATATTACACATAACTTGAACGAACGAAAAACGTCCCGCCATTAACGGTCAGGTAAGCGCTGTGGATGTATTAGAACGTATACGAACGAACGAGACGGTCTTCGGTGAGTTGCGACGGCCGGAAACGAAGAAAATAAAAAGATAACCGAAACTTGCACCGGTGAAAACACGCACCTACAGTCATTAAAATCAAGTTTTGACATCACTAATGGACTCGGGACGAAAGCTCGGGACGGCGAACGCGCACGGGCCGGTCGTCGGCGACCGGTCGAACGCGAGGCGCGCAGCCGCTCGCGTTCTTATATCGCGGAGACGACGGTCGAACATGAGTGCCGATCGTTGCGTCGACTCGCGAGCAGCGACTTTCGCATGCTCGCGTCTCTCACAGCTACAGTAAAGCGTGTTTTCCTTTTTTTTTTAACACTTTAGACGATTACTTTTTTTTTAATATTTTTTATTTTTTATTTTTTAAAATTTTTTAATAGATAAATTTTACATATAAATTCATCGCATAAGAAAATCGAACGCTTTGTTTGTTTATGCATCATTAAAAATCAAATACGGAGAATAGATGGATATTTCTTCCCTATTAATAACTAATAGACGAATATATATTTTATTATTAGGGTTGAGATGGATATTTCTATCCTGATAATGGGGCGATGAAGAGGAAACGACACGGCGCTGAGCCCCCAAAAAATAAAATAGTATTTATTCTTTTTCACTTACTTCAATTTATACATTTTGCAGCAGTGTATATTTATATGCATATATCATAGACATAAATATCATAACATTGTAAATATATATTAAATATATGCATATAAGTAATAGAGATTTGATTTTCTCTAGATACTAAGGTTAGGAACCGGATGGATCATAATCTAAGTAACTAATATAAATAAATGTGGATGATCGTAACCGGAAGTGATGGATATTACTCTCCTAGTACGACTAGGCATATTTTTAAAAAAATTAAATCCCATTCAAATAAAGGATATATGGAAACGAGATGATGGATATTATCCCGACAGATATATGTTTTGTATTTGAATGTGTCTACCTAATATAATTTAGAGAGTAATGTGGATACTGAAGAACACGAGATACTAAAAGAGTGCCTCCAAAATAACGCGGACATATTCGCGTGGACTCCGTCCGATATGCAAGGAGTTGACCCCAGTGTTATCACACATAAACTCAGCGTTAGACCCAATGCCAAGCCGGTCAAGTAGAAGAAACGATCTTTCGCCGTCGAAAGAGCCAAAGCTATCAAAGACGAAGTCGAGAAACTCCTAAGCGCTAACTTCATCAAGGAAGTTCAATACCCTGAATGGCTTTCCAATGTCGTGTTAGTTAAAAAGTGATGCAAATTGAGAATGTGTATCGACTTCACTGATCTCAATAAAGCTTGTCCAAAGGATTGTTACCCGCTTCCACAAATAGATAAATTAGTAGACTCGACCGCAGGACACAGAATGCTTAAGTTTTTTGGATGGCGTTTTCGTGTTATAAATCATATCAAAATGCACCTTGGGACGAGGAGAAAAAAAAGCTTTCATTCACTGATATAGGAACGTTCTGTTACACCGTTATGCCTATCGGATTGATAAACGCACAGGGGCAACCTTCCAAAGGTTCGTGGATCTAGTTTCAAAACCGCTTGCTAGAAACACCATGAGCCTATGTAGATGATCTTCTCGTCAAAAGTAAAAATCGAGAAGATCACTCCCGACACCTCCAGGAAGCATTCGACGTAATGAGGCACTACGGAATACGCCTCAATCCGAGAAATGTTCCTTCGGAGTTCCGGGAAATTTCTCGGCTACGTGGTCACACCTCATGAGTAGAAGCGAACAAGACAAACTGAAAGCGATTTATCGACATTGCCTCCCCCGAAGAATATAACGGAAGTACACGATTAACTGGCCAGATCACAGCCCTCGGACGCTCCATATCCCGTTCCGAAGACCGTTGCAAACTCTTCTATAACATCCTCCAAAAGAATACTAGATTCTTATGGACTCTGGAGCACGACAAAGCATTCGAAGAGCTCAGCTTTTCCTCACACAACCTCGATCATGTCATCACCAACCCGGTGAACCACTATTACTTAACCCTTTCTGTTTCTGAAAACGGCGGCCAGCGCGTCTTGTCGCGAACGAGATAAAGGTACCAAAACCCAATCTTTTACTACAGCAAGCTCTTCGTGATTCAGAGCTCAAACTTCTCAACACTAGAAAATAGCCTACACGCTCATTTCTTTGCGCAAAGACGACTGAGGTCGTTTACTTCCAGGGCATCCCATCCATGTCCTGACGAACACCCCACTGGCACAGGTTATGCGAGATCCAGAGGCATCAGGTCGTATAGCCAAATGGTCCATGAAATTAAAGAATTCGACATTTCTGTTCAGCCACTGACCGGTGATCAAACATTCCAGGCCGCCTTAGCAGACTTCATCGTGGAAATGACCACGCATCGAAGAGAGTCCTTCGCCTTAATCCGAAAAAGTTCCCCTCGGAAACTATGTGGCACTGCATACAGACGGATCCTCCAATACAACCGGCAACGGAGCAGGCATAGTCCTATGCAGCCCGGATGGCGCCAGGCTGAAATACGCTCTGAAATTGAACTTCCCCGCGACCAACAACACATCAGAGTATGAAGCAATCGTAGCTGGGATCCGCCTCTCCAAGCAACTCGGAGTTAGACGGCTCAAAGCCTACACCGACTCACAGCTTGTCGCAAATCAGATATCCGGAGAATATGAAGCACGCGATGATACTATGGCCGCGTATCTCCGTAAAATTAAACATTTGATATCCGATCTCGAACGATTCGAGGTTGTTCACATCCCTCGTGAACAGAACCACATGGCAAACGCCCTGGCACCACTGGCCTCAGCAACGGCAGTGTTATGAACAACCCGTGCTGTGCTTCCTAAGAACATTTACGTCCCGGCGATCGACGAAATAGAGGTATATTCCACAGTCCAATCCAGTAGTTGGTTTTCTGACATTAAAAACTACTTGGACAGGAGCTACCCACGGATAGGAAACTAGCGGAGGCAATTACCAGAAGAGCAGCCCGTTTCACTCTCATAAACGGCCAACTCTATCGCATCGCCTTCTCAGCCCCAAATCTTAAATGCGTGGACGAGGAAACCGCCAAAGCCGTCCTTCGTGTCGTACACGAGGGAATGTGCTCCAATCATGTAGGAGCACGAACTCTCGCCCAGAAAATCATCCGACAAGGATATTACTAGGCCACCGTTATGATGACGCTTAGAAGTTCGTTCTCTCGTGCATGCGATGCCAGGAGCACGCGAAGATCATCCATCTCCCCGCCGAACCAATATCCAATATCATATCACCGTGGCCATTTCTACAATGGGGCATGTACCTCGTAGTGCCTCTTGCCCCTGCCTCGCGGCAGAGACGATACAAAATCATAGCAATTGATTACTTCACAAAGTGGATTGAAGCTGAACCATTGGCCACAATCACCGGAGCATTTGTCACTAAATTCTTCAAGCAGTCTGTTGTCTGCCGCTTCGGAATACCAAAATACCTCATATCAGACAATGGCAGTCAATTCAGAAGTCCGGAATTGAAGAAGCTATGTCAAACATTCCATATCAAACAACAATTCACCTCTGTCTACCATCCGCAAGCTAACGGGCAAGTGGAGAACGCGTATTGAACAATCTTGGAAGGACTGAAAAAACGATTAGAAGGAGCGAAAGGAAATTGGCCCGACGTACTCCCCACGGTCCTATGGGCATATCGTACCACCCACCGAACGACCACTGGAGAAACACCTTTCGCTCTTACCTACGGAACTGAAGCCGTAATTCCTGTGGAACTGGACAATCCGACTCTTCGTGTCGAATACATGACGACGCATCCAACGGGGACCGTCTTTCAATAATCTCGATCTTAACGATGAAAAAAGAGAAAAAGCCCTTATCCGAGCATAGGCATACAAACAACGGGTTTTCATTACTATAACAGTCGCGTAAGATCCAGATCTTTCCGAGAAGGATACTGTTTGAGGAAAACTCCAGCAACAATCTGGAAAAGCTCGGGACCAGCAAGGGTAAGGACCTCTACAAAGTTTTTCCGAGTACTCGCAAAGGAGCTTAACACTATTACAGACATGAAGCGAATGATTATACCAAGACATGGAGGCTACTGAATCTTCGCGCCTCTTACACATCAGAACTTGTACATACTCGTCGTCAAATAAAAGTTCTTTTAATTGTCTCCCTAATTACTCTTCTTAACCGATGACCTTGAAAAGCCGCTCCTTCAACTCCAGCCACGCGAAAACGGAACGACATCCTATGTTGGAATGCACTCCGTTACCGCTTGCTTGGGGGGATGCTAAGGCCCGTCACGATTGGACCTCGAAAGGCCGCTCCTTCAAAAATAGGCGTATGCTGCTTTAAGTGACGAACACACGGTATTCAGAGACATCTCCCTTAATGAAGCATCAACCGACGTCCCGGGGATTATAGACCTATCCTCATTCGGGAGACCCTTGCAGATGAACTCCAGAGCTGCCTCGGAGCTCTCCGTTACCCAAACCCCCTCTCTGATTCTCCAGTTCGGGACATAAATGGGAGTGTCTCCTTCTTCACGACGCTCCGTTGGTCTCTTTTTCTTTCTATGGCGAACAAGCTGAGACGACGATGCCGGAACTCCCTCAGAAGGAAAAACCCCCGGCGAAGACTCCCTCGGAAGTGCTCCCCGTTCGGGAAGTAAAGACAATGGGGGAAATGGCACGAGCGCCCATCTAGCGCCCTAAACCGATTGTTGCTCAACCTCGGCAACAGGAAGCTCTACCCGTGGGCCGGCCTGCTCTCTGCTCCTTTTTGCGGCCACTTTGAGTCGCCGAGGTTTGGCGAGTTGCACGAGAATTGCCTCTTCGATCCCCTCCTTCCTTGCTGGCTCCATCAGTCCTGCAGATGATCTGACCTAGTCAAAAAAGCGGAAAGAAATAAAGCATTACGAAGGACAAGCATCAGTGGAGGCATACCGAATCGCGTCGGCAGCGGCCCGTCTGCTCTTACACGTTCCGGAACGCTCCCCGCCACACACTTGACCTTGAAAGTTAAAAAATCGTCCTCTAACCCTTTCAGCTCATCGGTAAGCTCGGGCTTTTCCTTCAGCGATTCGTCCAAACGATCCAACAAACAGTCCGTGAAACACCATTCCGGTCTTCTTCATTAAAAAAAGAAACTGCCGCCACTGTTTGGGGGAACGTCATCATTTCCCTCCGTCTTCCTACTAGCCAGGATTCTTGTACTTCGTATTACAGAAGCCAAGACCTTGCTTCGAAGAAGACAAGGTAAACAGACGTCTCCACAACTCGAGAGACGGTCTGGTCCCCATACGGACACAAATAAACAGAAAATACGAAGATGTCTCGGTACGAGTTCGGAGACAAATGACACGGAGTAACGCCATAGAAAGTGAAAAACTGAATGTAAAATGGTAATAGTGGGAAACGGAGACCAGCTTTAAACATCTCAAGGCGAAATGGCACCCAGTCTTTTGTCACATCGGTCATCCTTTCCGTGGGATGAGTTATCCTCACTTCGAAATCCAACGGAACGTTAAACTCTTCTTCGCCATTGAATGAGCTGCTCCCAGGTCACGGAGGAAACATCAGTGTGAGGATCAAATTCGGCAGGAGGAACCCTCAACCCCTTATTCCAACTAAACGAGGCTTCCGCCTGCGAAGCCCTCTCTTACTCCATGGCTTGCCACCGTTCGCCTTCGCCCGTACGAGCTCACTCAAGGCGTAGACTTATACCTACTCCGAGCGAAAGTTGTGCTCATCTACTTATAAATAAATTCTACCAGTCCGGGATCACCCTATCCCCAATAATATCTGGAGACACGAGCTGGCTCTTCAAATCTAGGAGAAAACATACAGGGGTGGAGGGGTGGAGACTGCAGCATCCCCTCTACTAGAATTTCCCGGACGCTACACAGACTCCTATATCACGTGGAACTTTACAGAGCAGACATACCTTATAAACACGCCGACACTCAAGAATAGGAAGAAAACCGAGGGACCCCTCGTCGCAGATCTACCCACGGCAGAGAAGCTTTCGATCACGGATGAAAAAGAAATAACTGGACGACGGCCTACTTATAACCGTAGAGAACGAAAGTACCTCTACCATGGTAACTCTGTATGCAACTTATCAGCGACAGTCTGGTCCAAAATCTGACCCGCCATACTGAAAAGTCCGATACCGGCCCCGAACGGACCATGAGTAATAACAGAGAACGAGCGCACTCCGAAGCACAAACATGTACTAAGAGATGCAGTTCGACAAGATGGGCCGTGAGTAGCCACAGGCACCACGAGCATATGATACGGCCTGAACCCTGACAAATCCCTACACGGATTGCTTTCCGTGAAAGACACGGCAAGGACTCCAGACGGGAAAAGCACAAAGTATCTGCCAGTTCGTCAACGGACTGCGACGTCCCTATGGGATGATCATCAAATAGCCTAGTGACACGAACAGCACACCGTGCTTGGCCCCCAATGGAGCTTGATGACAAAGATACCCTCATTAGAGGATACATGGAGCGCTACAGTAGCTTTGCGAATAACTAACTACCATAATACCCCCTTAATCTTCCTATAAGTTCTCCACTTGTAATCTTAAAGGGGGAGGTTAATTAAGCATACATAGTACAATACTTGTATCAGATATAAACTACATAGTAAATCTCTGCAGGCCCCGTTCCACTCCGTGGTTTTTTACCATTGGTCAAGGGTTTTCCACGTTAAAAAGGACCTCGTTAATCTGCATATCTGATTATAATCCGTCTCTCATCCCGTAGTTACGAACTCCTCTCCGCAATTGAAACGATCCAGATAAAGATTAGCATAGTGTACGTCATTCCAATCCTGGTGAGGAGAAACCCATCAGCATCAGCGGGTGGTTGGTTAATACCTGAATAGTGTAGCCTTGGATGGTTAATACCTAAATAGTGTAGCCTTGGAAATACGGTCGGAGTCTTCGGGCAGAGAACACTAGTGCTAATGCTAGCTTCTCCCATTCCGAATATCGCGTCTCTACATCTTGCAGGATCTTGCTGACATAATCTACTGATAACTCCACTTCGTCCGCTAGCCTGATTAGGATTGAACTCACTACTGCTGGTGAGACCGCTAGGTATAGATATAGGTTCTCCCCTATTTCAGGACTGGAGAGCACTGGAGCTGTTGTGAAGAATTTCTTTATGTTGTCAAAAGCTATTTGACATTCTTCATTCCAGACAAACATTTTGTTTGTGGTTCCAGGCCACCCAAAGGCGGCTGCTTTCTTCTTGAAGGTGGAAAAGAATGGCTTGCACCAATCTCCCAGTTTGGATACGGATTGTCCCAGGGCTCCCGCCAGTCGCTGTGCTTCTTGGATATTAGTTGGAGGTGGCATACCGTATGTCGGCGACTTTCTCTCGGTTAGCTTCGATCCCTCTGCTGGACACCATGAGCCTAGAAATTTGCCCAAGGAGACTCTGAACAAGCATTTCTCCAGGTTCAAGCGTAAATCCGCTTTCATCATGAAGTCGAACGATCGTTGTAAATCCTGGAGATGGTTTTCTTTCTTTTGGCTTTTGACTAGTAAGTCTTCTACATATGCCTCCATAGTTTCTCCCAACTCGCTTCTAAAAATGACATCCATTGCTCACTGGAAAGTAGCTTAGGCATTTTTCAGGCCAAAAGACATGACTTTATAATAAAAGGTGCCCTCCTTTGTGATAAAGGCAATGTTCGGCGCATCTTTCTCGTTTATTTTGATCTAAGAAAGATAATCGCTCGTATCCGCACGTACAATCCACCAGATAATCAATGCGAGGCAAAGGATAATTATCCTTTAGGCAATGTTTATTTAAATCGGTAAAGTCAGCACACATGCGCCATTTGCCATTCGACTTTTTAACCATAACTATATTTGCTAACCATGAAGTAAATTGAGCTTCGTCAATGAATCCCACATTGAGTAGCTTCTGAACTTCTGCCCTTGCCACTATCTTCTTCACCTCTGAGTAGCTTCGAAGCGGTTGCTTGACTGGTCGAACGCTAGGCGAAAGATGCAACTGGTGGGTGGCGATCTTTGAGTCCACACCAACCTTGTCCGAAGGCTCCCAGGCGAACATCCAGCATTCCTCTACAAGCATTGCTGCAGCTTTTTACGCTCCTCTTCTTTCAGTGTGGATCATACTTGGACGATTCGTCGAGGTTCTGTCTCATTTAGAGACAGTTTTAACATTTCTTCTACTGGTGTGCTCCAATCACTTTGCTCTCTGGGATCGATCTCCACATTAACCGCTATCTGAATAGATTTGTTCTTCATTCCCGACACGAAACATCATCTCGCCACTTGTTGGTTGCCCCTGACTACTTCGATCCCGTTTTGTGTTGGGAACTTCATCTTCTGGTGATACGTGGATACCACCTCCTTAAGATCGTGAATTGCTGGTCGGCACAAGATCACATTGTATGGCAAGTTAGCCTCCACTACTATAAATGATACTGGGATAGTGCATTGTCTTGAAAATTCTCCCACGTTGACCTAGAGTAGCAAGACTCCTTTCGGAGTTAATGACTCGCCGGAGAAGCCTATTAATGGCGTGTTGCAAGCTTCTAAGAAGTCGGTTGTTGATACGGCTTGAACTTTGGAAAACCTGCACACGAACTGCTTTCCGGGATAGACACGAGAAGGTCGCCATACGGGAGAGCTACGAAGTACCTGCTCATTGAAGATGTATTACGACATCAACACTGAATGATTTCCAAATAGCCCATCAAGCACGAATAGCACGTCGTGCTGAGTATCCCGTGAAACTTGATGACAATAATACCCTCCGTAGAGGACACGTGGAGCGCTACAGTAACTTTACGGATAATCAACTACCATAATACCCCCTTAATCTCCCTATAAATTCTCCACTTGTAGTCCTAGAGAGGGACATGTTCTTTGGATATACACAAAACCCTGTTTGTACTGAATACGAACGATATAGTGAATTTTTGGAGGCCTCGCTCATCTCCGTGGTTTTTCACCCTTGATTGAGGGTTTTTCACGTTAAAATAGGATCTTGCCAATCTGCGTGTCTTATTTTAATTCATCCCGCACTCTGTGGTTACGAGCTCCTTTATGCAGTCACAATCAAGGCTGGTACCCTGACATCATATACGTCGTCCCAATCCTAGTGAGGAGAAACCCACCAGCATTTGGCGCCGTCTGTGGGAATCGTTTAAACGACATAAACCTTTCAAATCAGTTCACCATGGTGAACACTCGAAATCAACCAGCTCGTCAATCGACCTCTCGCGCTCGTCCAACAACCGACGCCTCAACACCATCCCAACTCCCATCACCGACAATCCAGACACCAGAAGGAACTGCACCATCTCGTGCCCCTGAGGCACACCAGTCTCCCTCTCTAGATGCCTATCAAGCTGCACAGATCGAGATCCTGGCTAACCCGTTAGTCCAACAAGTAATACAAGAAACTGTACGAGCAGCACTGCGGGAACAAAACGTAACCACCGCTGTCTCACAGCAAGCTTAGAGTCGTCTATCGGGACGAGATCAAGCACGCCACGGCGCAATAAGGGAAAATAGTAGGAAGGAGTCTGCTTTCGACAGACTCGAACCTGCTAACCCTCTGCCCCGGCAGGAGCCCGCTCACTCGAGAGACCCAGCCGTTTAACGACAGCTGCCTTAACAGCAGCGTTCTGCAAGGGACCCCCTAGAAGAAGTCAAGCGGACCCTACCGGTCAGGACTTAAGATGACGCGAATCGCACCAAGAGCATCGACTCTCCGTACTCTAGTCAGGCTGAGCACGGCGATGAAGTAAGCTCTGGAAGATCTAAAGAAAGAAGACTTCAATATCTACAGCGTACGCAACAACGGGAAGCTGTTCCGGCTCTCCCCGCTCCTCCGGCTATCAAAAAATGTTTCAATAGTTCATTGACGAGAGTCGATCGATTCTCACCATTCTCGGAGGAGATAGTGGCGTCCCCGTACCCCGTGGGCTGTACCGCACCAAAAATCAACCGGTACAATGGAACCATAGATCCTACGCACTACATCCGTCATTTCGTGCGCGCAATGAAGGCGTACCCATGCGACGAAATGCTGTACTGCAACGTCCTCCCAACATTATTCGAAAGCCACGCTCTAACTTGATTCAACCAACTACCTCCAAGATGTATAGCAAATTGGGATCAGTTTGCAGACATAATCGTCTCAAGATTTTTCTCCAATACCCATTTTCAGAAGAGTCCTGATTCAATACTGAACGTCAAGCAGGTACCAAACGAAAGCCTGATGAGCTACTACAACCGGTTCACCGAAGAGCAAATTAAGCTGGGGATAACGAGCAACGATCTCGTCATGACGACACTAAAAATAGGCATCGCAGAAGAACAACTTGCCTATGAATTCCACCGCAACACTCCTAAAACTGCGGAAGAAGCCCTTAAAAGACTACGGGATTGCGCCTCGGGAGAAGAGGTGTTAATAAACCGTGAAACCATCAAGGGGAAGCATACCGTAACTTAACCTTCACCCATCGTGATGAACTCGGGACAAGGATCCTATACGGGGGGAGGAAGAGGCCAAGATAACCCCAATCACGAAGGCCAGAAAAAGAGGAAGAACCCGAACGATAACCGAGCTCCTCAAGTCAACCAAAAGCCAATATTACACGAATCTGATATGCGACCAGTCTATTCTGATTTGGTCGGGTTTAATGGCTTTTCTACGACGCCCCTGGGGCCATTGACCTTCGCGTCACAATCGGAGAAGCGCCTTGGCTAAGAACGGCAACATTCTCGTTTGTGGTAATACAAATCCTTCGGTATACAACGTGATCTTCGGAAGACCCGGAATCTGGAAATTCATGGCTGTCGTATCAATTCAACATTTAAAAATGAAGTTAAGGACAAAAGCCAGGATCTATACGCTACGAGGCGACCAACATACTGCACGACGGCTCCATCAGGACTCCTTGAAGAAGGAAACGTTGCCTATCGACGGTCCCCTTTATCTCAGGGATTCAAGCGAGACACGAAGAACCAGTGCCTCTCCTGCAGAACCAACAATGCGATCCCAGCATGACGAGACTCTAACGACGGAAAAAAGCTATTTCTCGGTTCCACCCTCAATCCTGAAGAACACGAGATATTAAAAGATTACATCCAAGATAACACTGACATATTTGCATGGACTCCAGTCCGACATGCCGGGGATTGACCCAAGTATTATCACACACAAGCTTAGTGTCAAAACCAGTCAAACAAAAGAAACGATCATTCGCCTTCGAAAGAGCCTGAGCCATCAAAGACGAAGTCGAAAAGCTCCTGAGCGCTGACTTCATCTGATCCAGGTGGATGATATTTAGAATGAAATTAGAAGGCCTGAGTCAAAAGGAATTTAATATTACCGGAGCGCGATCCGGTAGGTTTCTAGAGCTTGTCGCCCGTTCGCGCGCCCTTGTCGCCTGGACGCGCGCAGCCGGGTCCGAGCCCTTTTACGTTCGGTAAGCCAAACTCGATCCTAAACCATTCTAAATGTTATTACCCTAGGTTAAGTCCTCAATGAGCATCTTATCCTAGTTTAGACAAGTGTTCTAGAGTCTAATTAGGTGTTGTTTTTACTAAATTCTTGTAATTAGAGTGTTTTTATCTAGAGGAGCCATGTGTCATTAGTGAGGATAATTACCAGTAATGCCATGGTCCCCTCTTTGTAAACCTTTTACAGCATTATCAATAAAGATAACCAAGTTTTTCTCCTACAATCTTCTTCTACCCTCAAATCTCTTGATATAGATTTTCACCAACCGTTCGACCTTCAATCCGATTAAAGATCTTGGTAGATCGGGTCAAATGCTTCACATCAAGCACCACTTCGATCTTGGATCAAGTGGTATTAGAGCTGGATCGGACTTTTTGAAGTGCTTGACGTTAAATGGTGAAGATCATCAAGAGGTGAAGTTGCCGAGATGGAAAGGAGACCAAGGTACCGAGCAAACGCCGACGTAGAAGACTAGTTCCGACCAACCGACGTCCATTGATCGCAACTGGGGATTCTACGATTGAGAATGAGGTTGACAGCTGGAGCAAGCAAGTGGCCCAAGCTTACCTTGATGTTGAAAGACGTGCAATGAAGTCCGGGATGATTGGAGTGACGCTACCAAGAGCCCAGATCGAAAAGGTGCCGGAAAGCTAGTGCTCTTGTGGAGGAGCAGTAAATTTTCAGCTCAAGAAGAGCCAAACATAGCCGATGTTAGTCACCCACAAGGTGTTCGATCCAATGCATTTCAGTTGCATGGAGAGTCCTCGACCTTTAGGAGACCGGGAAAGGAGCCTATGGAGGAGGGAACGTTCGTGGCTCGATGCAAACACAACGACAATGGACCTGCACGATGGGGAGCCATCAAGGTAGAAGCTAAGTTTGATATTCCAGCTTATGGAGGTGTGATAGATGGTGACAAATTAGATGCATGGTTAGAACAATTAGAGCTTTAAACTTTTCGTTGTACTGAATTTAAATGATGTGCAAACGTATTTAACCTTTGTGCGGGTGAAGTTAGTGTTGCAATGCTCTATATTTGGTGGAATGCATATATTCGTACTTATGATGTTCGTTGGTTGACATGGGATGCATTCAAGGTGCTTAGTAGAAGCTAATTTTATCCCGTTGGCTTCTAGAAGAACGGTGGAGGCGTTGGCAATACTTTTGCCAAGCTTACGAGTATACGGTGCAAGAGTATACAACGGAATTCCAATGAAGCCGTGCTCTTGTGCTCGGCGTTCCCATTGAGACTGATTGTGGGACTTTTACGCAAGTAAGAATGGCCTTCACAAGATGTGTTCGGCTGAGCCACCTCAAGAAGTACTATGTGGAAACATCGATGATGCCTTGCCAACAAGGGGACCTATCCTTGAGCGGCACTATTGACACCCGATGAATAACGTACAAATAAAGAAAGGGGCACATAAGCCTGCAATAAGCAAAGACGCATAATAGCGAGGAACTTCGAAGAAGAAAGTTGGAAATAATAGCCACAAGATAAGAGAGAAGGATAAAGAGAGTAGACCAAGAAATGTGACGTGTACGCATTGTGACGTCAAAAGGTCATTCCGTTGAGAAATGTTGGAAAAGTTACAGATCCGAACTTCGTCCAAAATCATAAACCTCGCAAGAACCCAAGGCAACAGGCAAAGGCCACTTGGATACGGAGAATGCAGAGGAACCCCGAGCTGAACCCAAGTGATGGAACCGACCTACATTGATGCTATGGTTGGTAGTGCGGAAAGAAATGCTCAAAACAGCTAAGGATTCTCTGTTCTGGACAGAAACAGAACCAAAACTGGCTGCAAGCTAGGAGGGCGAAGTGCCGGGAGCAACTCAGTTTATGTTCTGGCTGCAGAGCAGCAATGCAAGAGCTGTTTCGGCGGGAGCAAATCGCACGCAACATTCTCAATGCAGTAGGGGCGTACAGTACATGCAAGTGGTGAAAATTCTGGCAAAATCAAAGTGTAGTTCAATCCGGAGCCAAGGAGCGAGCGCGTTGTTCTTGTTGAACGATAACAAACTCAAGCCAACAAGTTGTGGAAGCAATCTTTGATCCCGGAAGCAAAATGAACTTGATCTCGGAAGGATTGGTCCCAGTAGTTGGTTTTGGAGACGCAATCTCAATCCTCGGCCATTATTCCAAATCGGAATGGATAAAGGAGGCAATGGAGTTAAACATCGATGCGCCAACTGTACATTCAGTTTGCTATACACGAAGACGTTCATTGACGAAGTCACGTGCGAAGTCGTGCCACTCGATTTATGTCAAGTCATTTTTGGGAGTCCTTATATCTAGGATCGAAGATGGGATATTCTATCGACGCGACAACGTATTGTTTTGAAACGAAAAAATGGGTGGAGAATTTCCTATTTCAGCAAACAAAAACAAATCCGTATTCAATAATGTCAACTGACAAGTCCCAAGAAAGTAGTGAAATCTAGCAATCGGTATTTAATGCTCCTTCTTAGGAAGGTGACGGAACCAAAAGGCCAGTTGAAGTGTTGTCTCGGTAACTTAAGATGTGCAACAAAAGCAGATGGTTCGGGAGTTACTGCAGCAATTTTCTGGAGTATTCCAAGAGCCGCGAGGGTATTGCACTCGAGGTTTTCGATCCGAGCATGGAATTCAGCTTATAGATGGTGAGCCACTTCCTAACTTGAAGTATGCATCGTTATTCTCCTCTTGAAAGTGACGAGATCAACAAGCAAGTGGTGGATTTTCTTGAGCAAGGTTTGATCCAACCGAGCTCATCCCCTTGCGGATCGCCAACTGTTATGGTTCCGAATAAAGATGGCGGGTGGCACATGTGCGTGGATTATCGTGCCTTGAACCGTATACGGTGAAAAATAGATAATCCCACTCCCCGTAATAGAAGAACTATTGATGGACGAGCTACAACCATCCAAGTCTTAGACGAAGCTTGAATTGAAGTCGGGAATATCCCAAGTGCGAGTTCAACCGGAGGATACTTGGAAAGACGCGCCTTCAAGACAAGACCAAGGGTTGTAACGATGGTTGGTGACTGCCAATTTCGTATATGCAGACGGTCCCAGCCTTCATGAGGCCTCATGTGAGGTATGCGTATCCTTTCATCAGATGAATTATCGTTATAGCTTTAATCTCAACTGATATTTTGGTGCATAGCCGGACTTGGTCCGAGCCACTTCGGAGTAATCTTCGGAAAGGTGTTTTCTACGCACTGCTTGAAGAGAAAAAGCTAAATTGAATCTCAAAAGTGCGAGGTGGGCCGTACATCCCTCGTCTACTGGTTCGTTGTGGGTTGAAGAAAGATGAAGCTTGATCCTCAAAAGATCCGAGCCAATCCATGATTGGAAGCGTCCAACAAATGTGATGGAAGTTCGGAGTTTTGTCGGCGCTTGCCAATATGTTCGAAAGTTTATCCAGGGATTTTCATCTATCGCCGCACTACAACATAGCCTCACGAAATCTGGCCAAAAGTTTCAGTGGGGGCCAAAACATGAGGAAACATTCAAGACCTTGAAGAAGGTCATCATCGAAGCACCCGTACTGGCATTGCCGAACCTTCAATGACCGTTCAAGCTTGAAATGGATGCCTCGGCATATGCGATAGGGGTTGTTTTAATGAAAATGGAAGACCCATAGCGTATCATTCGGAGCTGTCACAAGGGGCGCAACTGAACTATCCAATCTACGACAAAGAACTCTATGCTTTTCATCAAGCGCTGAAATATTGGCGTCACTATTTTTTGGGAAAGGAGACGATCTTGCACACGGATCACCAACCATTGAAGTTTCTACAAACACAAATCTAAAAACTCCAGCAGTGAGGCACATGAAGTGGATGTCGTATTTGCAACAATTCAACTTGGCAATCAAGTACAAGAGAGAAGCTCAAAACAAGCTTGCGGACATGTTGTCAGCCGAACCTCCACTTTGTTGCGTGCGGTTGTGCTCAAATCCAACCTTGGGTGCAGAAGGACTGGGTTGTTATATAGATCAAGAACCATGTTCCCGAATCGGCGAATCGATTGCTGTGGATTTGAGAAGCGCATACCTCGAAGATAGCTAGACATATCAGTGTGGAAAAGACTCTTCAAAACCTTGGAAGGTATGTCTTTTGGCTGAAAATGAAAGAAGATGTGAGTAGATATATTCGTGGTTGTGTGTTGTGCAATACCTCAAAGCCGACGAATCGGAAGCAAGGACTGTATACGCCATTACCGGTTCCTACTCGCCCTTGGGAGAGTATTTTGATGGATTTCATTGGTGGTTTACCCTGGTCTAAAAGTGGTTATGACCACTTATTTGTGGTGGTGGATAGATTTAGTAAGATGGTATATTTGATACCAGGCAAACGAACGGTGACGGAGAAGAAGCCGCAAGATTATTCTTCGCGAATGTTTAGAAGAATTTCGGCCTTTTGTGTTCAATTATTTCAGATCGGGATATACGTTTTCTTAGCCACTTTTGGAAATCTCTTAGGTCTATGATGGATACAAAGTTACGCCGAAGCACCGCCTTCCATCCCCAAATCGACGGACAAACCGAAATGGTCAACCGCACCTTGTTCATTTGTTGCGCGGGTATAACTCTAAGCACCCTACTACTTGGGATGAAAGTTTACCTTATATTCAGTTTGCATTCAATCGTGCTATACATAGCACCTACTGTAAAACGCATTTGAGTGTGTTGGTTATCTACACAGGTCCTTTTGATGTGCCAATTTGCTATTCACCGATTCTAGGTACTTCACGCGAGGCAAAATGGATGCTATAAAGGGCCCCCCCCTTTCCTAAAACCGTTTTTTTTTTCCTTTGAGCATATAGAAGAAGTTCATGAAGCAGGTGAAGGACAGTTAGAGAGGTCTCCAACTAAAGTACAAGGCTTAGCATGACCGTCATCGAATTCCATGCACATTGAAGAGGGAGACATGGTGTGGTTGCACTTAGGAAAGGAGCGTCTCAAAGGGGAGGGAAGGAAGATCAAACCAATTCGCTATGGTCCTTTCAAAATCATCAAGAAGTTTGGAGACAACGCATTTCAGCTGGATTTGCCTCCATATATGCAGATGTATTCAGTCATAAACGCCGAAAATCTGAAGCCATTCGAGCCTTCGTTGTTGGATGAAGATGAAGAGTCCGCCAAGGTGCTACCTTCCATAGATGAGCTGGAATTGGATGAAGAGGCGCTGTTGGAGGAGGATACCATCGTTGAGAAGAAGATCCTGGAGACACGGAAAGGTTCAAAGGAGGTTCAGAATCGGCCTGAAAGGACAACCATCGTCGAAGGTGAAATGGTTCACGAGGGAGCCACTTATGCGCACCTTCCCTCAGTTGCTAATCTAGGCATTGCAGGAGCAATGCAGCTCATTGGGTGGGAGTATTGATCCAGGTGGATGATATTTAGAATGAAATTAGAAGGCCCGAGTCAAAAGGGATTTAATATTACCCGAGCGCGATCCGGTTGGTTTCTGGTGCCCGGCGCCCGAGCGCGCTCCAAGGTCCGTGCCCTTTTTTCTTGTTAAGCCAACCTCGATCCTAAACCATTCTAAATGTTATTACCCTGGGTTAAGTCCTCAATGAGCATCTTATCCTAGTTTAGGCAAGTGTTCTAGAGTCTAATTAGGTGTCTTTTTACTAATTTCTTATAATTAGAGTGTTTTTATCTAGAGGAGCCATGTGTCATTAGTGAGGATAATTACCACTAATGCCATAGTCCCCTCTTTGTAATCGTTTTACAGCATTATAAATAAAGATAACCAAATTTTCTCCTACATCTTCTTCTACCTCAAATCTCTTGATATAGATTTTCATCCAACCGTTAGATCTTCAATCCGATTAAAGATCTTGGTACATCGGGTCAAGTGCTTCACATCAAGCACCATTTCGATCTTGGATCATCATCAGGGAAGTCCAATACCCTAAATGGCTTTCCAACGTTGTACTAGTTAAAAAGTCCAACGATAAATGGAGAATGTGTATCGACTTTACTTTTCTTAATAAAGCTTGTCCGAAGGATTATTATCCGCTTCCACAAATAGATAAATTGGTAGACTCGACGGCCGGGCACGAAATATTAAGCTTTATGGATGCATTTTTTTATTATAATCAGATCAAGATGCACCCGGAGATGAAGAGAAAACGAGCTTAATTACAGACATAGGAACTTTTTGCTATACTATTATGCCATTCGGATTGATAAACGCCGGGGCAACTTTCCAGAGATTTGTAGATACTGGTTTCAAACCGCTCCTAGGAAGCACCATGGAAGCCTACGTAGACGATCTCCTCGTCAAGAGCAAAAACTAAGAGGTTCACCCCCAACATCTTCGAGAGGCATTCGACGTGATGAGACACTACGGAATATGCCTCAACCCGGAGAAGTGTTCTATCGGAGTTTCCTCCGGAAAATTTCTCGGCTATGTGGTAACACCTCATGGAGTGGAGGCGAACCCGGACAAAGTGAAAGCAATCATTGACATATCCCCCCCGAAAAACATAACGGAAGTCCAACGGCTGACTGGCTGGATCACCGCCCTTGGACGTTTTATATCACGCTCCGGAGACCGTTGCAAACTCTTCTATAACATCCTCAAAAAGAACAACGAATTCATATGGACCCCAGAGCACGACAAAGCGTTCGAAGAACTCAAGCTCTTCCTCACACAATCCCCGATCATGGTCATAGCCGAACCTGGGGAACCACTATATCTATATCTCTCCGTCTCTGAGTCTGCAACCAGCGCGGTTCTTGTCCGTGAAGGGAATAAGGTCCAAAACCCTTTTTCCTATTATAGCAAGCTTCTCCATGATTCAGAGCTTAACTACACCACATTAGAAAAGTTGGCCTACGTGCTCATTCTTTGTTCGAGACGGCTGAGGCCGTATTTTCAAGGACATCCCATCCACGTCTTAACAAACACCCCACTGGGGCAAATTATGCGAGATCCAGGAGCATCAGGACGCGTAGCCAAATGGTCCATGAAACTAAAAGAATTCGATATTCTATACCAGCCCCGTCCAACGATCAAGGCCCAGGCCTTAGCGGATTTCATCGCAGAGATTACCACACCACTCGAAGAAGACCTCAATCGACTTACGATAAGACAGTTCTTTTGGAAAATTATTGGATACTGCACACGGATGGATCCTCCAATATGGCCGGCAACGGAGTGGGCATCGTTTTGTGCAGCCCGGGTGGTGCCAAGGCGAGAATACGCCTTGAAAGTAAAATTCGCCGCGACCAATAATACATCGGAATACGAAGCGATCCTGGCAGGGATCCGCCTCTCCAAACAACATGGGGTTAGACGGCTGAAACACTATACTGA
>MJHO01000529.1:0-26982 GCA_002076135.1 Xerophyta viscosa | reverse complement strand
GCTTCCTCCCGGGCGAATTTGGTATAGCTCTCTTTGTCCTTTTTGGCCGCCTCGGCTTTGAACTCTAGGGAAGCAATTTGGTCTTCCTGCTCCTTAGCCAAACGGGTAGCGTCGTCCCGCTCCCGAATCAACTGCGCCATCTCACCCTTGATGATCTCGGCCCTTTCAAAAATTCTCTCTTGCCCTTTGACGACGGTGAGCACTTGGCTCATGGAGGCCAGCAGCTGCGATCACAACGACACCTTCAGATAACGGACAAGTCAAAACAGAAACTAAAAGACGTTGACGACCCACGCTTACATTGGTCGCGTTTAACGACATATCCCTTAGCGAAGAATCAACCGACGCCCCAGGAAGAAGCAATCTATCCTTCTTCGGAAGGCACTTGTGTATGAATTCCATCGCCGCCTCAGAACTCTCTACTATACGGGCTCCCTCCCGTATTCTCCAGTCCGGCACATAGATGGGGGCGTCCTCCTCTTCTTGAGACTCAACTCGTCTCTTCTTCTTCTTGCCCCGTGAAGGCTGCGACGAAGACTCGGGAGGCATCTCCGTAGCAGGAGCCGCAGGAGAAGACCCCCTCGTGCTAACGCTCTCCTGCTGGACCGGAGAAGATGAAGGGACGGACACGAGCGCCCCGATGGATCCCTCTACCTGGCCCGCCGTCGCCTCGGACGCGGACGGCCTCGCCCCAGAATTCAGCACCTCTGACGTCCCTCTTCGCGACCGCCTTACGGCGACGAGGGCTGTCGGCAAGTCTGACAGGATCGCCTGCCTCTAACCCCAGATTGTGCTCCACCGCTCCATCATCCTGTGAAAAAGACAGCGCGGTCAGAAAGATTCGAAAAAACAAGGAAACGCGTTACGAGGTACAGAACCGCATATGTGGAGACATACCGAACGACGCGTCGGCCAACTCTGTCCAATTTTCCGTAACGAACGTCGTCCCGAACGCTCCCTGCTAGCGGAAACTGAACGCGAGAACGTAAAAAACCGGCTCTCCCGACAGCTCCTAACTCCCTGAGTGGGCTCGGGCTTGCTCCTTTTGCCAGCGCTTCACTTAAACGGTAAGACAACAATGCGGGAAAGCGCCATTCCGGTTTCCTTCTCCACGAAAGAAGAAGCCCATGGCGCACTTTGGGGAAGGTCACCCCCTTTCCCTCCGTCTTCCTCTTCGCCGGATTTCGATACTTCCTATTATAGAACCCGGGCCTTGCTTGGAGCAGAAGAGAGGGGTGAAAGCAAATTCTCCATAGATCAAGGGACGGTCTGGTCTCGTTTGGCGCAAATATACAAAAAACTAAGATAGTCTCGATAAAGGGAAGTTCGGAGATAAGTGACACGGAGTGACGGAGTAGAAAGCAAAAAGTTGAATATAGAAAGGCAATAACGGAAAGCGAAGACCGACTTTGAACATGTCCAATCGAAAGGGCACCCACTCCGCGGAAATATCAATTCAATCACTCTCCGTGAGGACAGAGCTACCCTGCCTCAAAGTCCGGAGGGATACCATACTCCTCCCTGCCATTGACTAACTGTCATCTCGGTCACCGAAGAGACGGCAGTCCGGGGATCGAATTCGGCGGGAGGAACCCTTGATCCCTTGCCCCGGCTACTCGAGGCTTCAACTCGCACGACCCTCTCCTCGCTACCGCCTACGAGCTCACTCAGCGTGGCGCTCATCCTATCTAAACGGAGTTGTTCAGCAACTTGGCCGATGAACTCCCCCTCTGGGGTCGTTTGGTCCCTCGTAGTGTCTGGGGACGCAGGCGGTCCCCCATATATAGGAGGAACACGCGGGATTGGCGGGATTGGAACGGTGGACCTATCGCTGGAACTTTGGCTGCTACTAGATTCCGTGCTCGATGAACTACTAGAAGACATACCTTAACTTTACGAGACGTAAAGAAAGAAGAAGAAAGGAAAGCTCTCCGTTGAACACGAAATGCAGGAAGAAGTGGAAACTGGGAAGCTCTTCGTTGAAAACTTTTTCGCTCCAGAGAGAAATGCCACGGTGAAACGAAAATAATGACCGCGGGCCCTACTTATAACCGTAGAGAACGACAGTCCTCTACGCGGTAACTCGCCTCGCAAATCACCGTGTGACAGGTGTCGAAATTCGGACAGGCCACACCGAAAACCACCACGGAAGGCCGCAGAACACAGCGTGCGCGACTCCGAAGGAATACATTCCGACAGATGGGCCGACAAGGCGTCCCATCTGTCGGGGGGCAGATGATACGGCCCAAGTATAGGACCAAACGGAGCGACCTCTGTGGAAGACCCGAGATCAACGATCTGCACTCCGTTGAGCGCACGAGATGTACTCCGCCGATGCCATGAGGTATCCGATTACCAGATTACGGATTACGATATCAACGGAAAAGGCGCCGTGTCTATCAACGGACAGCTCACCGTGCAGCTGACCAGTAAAGTATGATGACCCTTACGCCCCCGGGCAGAGACACGTGTAATGCTACAGTAATTCAGCTGGTAATTAACTACCATATTACCCCTTAATCTCTGTATAAAAACCCCCCTGGTACCTCCAAGGAAAAGGGGTAGAAAAACAGTACAATACTTGTATTCCTAAAACATACATAGTGAACCTTTGAGGACCCCGCTCCTCTCCGTGGTTTTTTTACTCTCCGTTGAGGGTTTTCCACGTTAAACATCGTCTCCATAACTACATTATTTAACTAAGTCTATTACTCTATTTCATTCGCACGGACTACTCTCCGTACCCCGATCCGATCAGAGGTCAACGAAGCGTTCGTCATCCCTAACCTGGTGAGGATAAACCCATCAGCATCAGGCTGCAGCTAAAGGTTCATGCTAAACATGCATGATCGGTCATCAAGAACTCAGCAGTTCGAGAAACAGCTTGAAATGGTGCCTCTACGATGCTACTATTTCACCTCTTTACTCATAGCACACAACATTTCAAGTTCAAAACATCAAGAAACGCTTACTCGGCGCGACTACCGGCGATCTTTGTCCATGTAGATCTCCATATTACTTACAGCAAACGGATACAGGTGTTATAGTCTGCAAAATCAGCAACTGCCAACAGATACAAAATCTGCTATGTAGAAGATCAGATTCTTCTTTTTGTTTCTTAGATAAGCAACAAAATAGATCATCCAACACGGTCAATTTGAGCATTATAGGCCGAGCGCGGCTAGCTCAACTGAATGGGAGGCGCCTCAGGAAGCGTCATCTTCTAGCTTCGAGTCCGTGTGGAATAAAATTCCTCGCAGAAGTTTTAAAAAATCATTTGTATCCCGTGGCAGGAGTCTCCGTTCATGAAAGGCCTGTATTCGGATCCCATAGCGTCAGTCGGGGCTAGGGATTGGGATTTCCGAAAGTTTGAGATCCTTACGGGGGCGTGCGCTCGCATTACAGGTTCGCCATGATAATCTCAAAAAAAAGTTGAGCATTACAGAAACCCATAAAGGAAAAAAATAAAAAGGAATATCAAAGAGGACAACTGCATTGGAATAGGACAATAAAATCAAGAGCAAAGGCATTCATAATGAAACCTCTTCATACTTGACATTTGCAACTCAAACATAAACACATGCAAGTATTGGATGAAAGAAAATATGCTTTGAGTCCAGTAATGATGCAATGGAAAAACAAAAAATAATAAGGGAAATAGAAAGTTGATGAAAAGAGACCTAATGATACAGGTAGTGGAATAAGCAGGAAAGATGATCCTGTAAGATGTTCTTATTAGCAACTTCTAGTGCCACCATAGCCTACCTAGATGCAACTCTTTATCATGCAGCAACCACCGAATGTAGATCACGTTAAAATTTATAATTTTGTGGTTCAAAATTTGTTATAAAAATATTTTAAAAATAGGTCAAATAAGACGACGAAAATTTTATACATTGTCTCGAGATAGGTGCTTGTTTGATGGACGACGATGATCGCGGTCACAGCGACCGGTCGCAGAGGATCCATATCCAGCAACCACCCACTATTTTGTTTTAGTAAGTCTGACATGTAAATAAGAGACAATGATCTTTCATATGAAGGATCATTCGCCACGTTTACTGATATTTTTTCAAAAAAATTTAAATTGAAAAGTCGTCGAATAATAAAACTTAATAAAATTTGCTTGTCATTTTACTTAAAAATACTGAATAATATAAAAATAAAGTAACGGAGCATCGCAAAACTATTATTTCAGCGACGTTGTGACTTCTAGGGTAGACCATTCGGCACGATTATTGATATCTTTTCAAAAAAATTTGAACTGAAAAGTCGTCAAGTAAAATTAAACATAATATAATTTGTTTGTCATTTTGCTTTAAAATACTGAATAATATAAAAATAGAATAATAGAGGATAAAAACTGCTATTTACGTATCGTTTAACTACTACGGGAGACAATTTGGTATGTTTATTGATATTTAAAAAAAAAATTGAACTGAAAAGTTGTGATCGAAGTAAATATATTATAATTTGTTTGTTAGTTTGTTCAAAAATTTTGAATTATATAAAAATAAATGGATAAAAAATAAAAATTATTATTAAAAATTAAAAAAATTAGTGTAAAAGTTTGAGAGGAGAGAGAGTGTGAGTGGAGAGAGAAAGATAGAGAGAGAGGGTGAGCGAGTGTTAGAGAGAGAGAGAGAGAGGAGTGGTGAGAGAGAGAGTGAGAGAGAGATTTTTTTAATTTGAACCGGTCGCCAGTGGCGACTCCTGTCACTAGTTAATTAGAGTAGTGATTCCTGCACCAGCGTGGTATGCGTGCGACTCCTGTCGCTAGTTAGACTGGTGATTCCTGCACCAGCATGGCGCGCGGATGCCACACTCCGGTCGCTGGTTGCCAGTTAAACTGACGGCCAGATTTTATTTTTATAAAATATTAAATTTTAATTTTAGAAATATACTTTTTATTTTTAAATAATTTAGAAAAATAAGAAAATTCGTTGGTTGTCTTCTCTCCCTCTATCCTCTATTTGGGTACTGGAATAATTTTGTGAGAAACTATAAACTACAACATGATGTTTTTAATTTTATCTAAAATTGCTGTTCAAACTGGATATTAAAAAAAAAGCATCAACGTGTGAATTTCTGTGGAAGTGATGCTCCCTGACAACTGTTACAAAAATAAATTTTTTAAAAAAAAATGTTATTATAATGAAATTTGTTTACCTCTGTTAAAGATCTTCTTGTCCACACCGATCTTCGGAAGAATTATCATAAAACTCGGATTTCAATTTAATTCCCCAATTTGTAAAATCCCCCACTGGATGGCTCAATCAAATTCCTTGGGGAATAAGAGCAAACAGATTTAGAGAAGAACAAGCAAATTAAGCCTGCCCGTTGCTGCGACTAAATGTAGGTTAGTTTGGAAGATAAAGTTAGTGCATTTAATGAGATGCATAATTGTTACTTCCAAAAAATGCACCCTTTTTTGCGGTATCAATAAATATTGGCGGGAATAACTTGCTTTTGATAATTTTTGTAAGCTAAATTCATAAAAAGAGCAAATCTTTCCGGTAGCGTACGATGCTACATGTTCATGTAGTCTATAGAATATTTAATAGATGAAACATCTACGAAGATATTTACACTTACACAAAATAGAACATCATTACTTTCTGCATAGAAGTATTGAGCAAAACAGTAGTATAAATATTTACAGCTGAACAAAATGATCACAAGTTTTCCAGAAGTGCTAAAGATAGCATTTTACACCATTAGTATTTTACAATAGCTGTGCTTAATCTGCATTTGGCAAAAAAATATCAGGTGGTGTCAAAAAAGGTTAGTAGCTGCCATAGTTATTACATGTTTAAAGATTTGAGCACAGTCAGTAAGTCATTTGCACTATACATTTGAACAAATTTAGTTGTGCTTCCAAAAACTATTTAACAAAGTTAGTAGTCTTACATTATTTTTTTTCTTTTTGCTTCTAGGCTCTTGCGACGTTGTTTGCAAAGTTTGACTAATCTGTGATTGTGCTTTTCTTGTCTTCTCTTGTTCTTTGGTAGCTAATGTCGATAATGGTACATCATCTTCAACTTGTTCGCCAATGTTCCTAAGTGTATCACAATCAAGCATAAATTCAATTTTTAGTTATTATTTGTTGATATTGAGTAGCCATTTAGAAAGTTAATGATGTTCGTACTGTTTGAAATTGTAGTGTACAGCTTGTATGATGGCTCTTTTGGTAACGTAGGTGCACATGTCATAGGTATGAATTTTGCGCAGATGAAAGTTGCAACATCTGATTGGCGAGTTCTCTTGAGTCCGATGATATTCTAAAGTACTGGTGGTAGGTTTGCTTGATCTGTATATCCATCTTCTATTGTTAACTTGCGGCATGTTGTATTGATAATTTGTTCTACGATGTCACTAAATAGGGTAAACATGGCGTTGATTCGAAAACTGTATTTTTTTGAAATATATGTACACAAAAGGATCATGAAGAACTATTATAATATATAGTATATTGGTATGAAATTAGAAGAGAAAAATATACATGATTCTATAACAGCGTACCGCATGATAGGAAGGTCCATAACTGTTGCATGATCATGACACTAATAAATAGTGTTCATTTTTTTGACAGCGCGATGACATTTTTTTTCGGGACAAGATTCGTAGTACCACCCATGTGCAATATCGATGTTTGTAATCTTTCCCATGATTTTGTATCTAGCATTCTAAAAAAAATATTAAATGAGCAATGTCAAATATAAATCATAATTTATATTAGGTGTATTGATACTCATTTATTGTAAGTAATTTGCTACATACCTGATGTGGTGATGTAAGGTTTTGAATTTTCGTAATATTAATATTTGCTTTTAAATCGGATTTATTCGGAGTTTGATTTGGTTTTATTTCGAATGTTGTTCGAGCTATTTATTTGGTTTTTGGGTGCTTGATTTGTATTAGAATTGATTGTAAATTGATTTGGTGTGTTTTTGGAGCTGATTTCGAGGCATTTGGGCTGCCGGCGACGGACAGACTGACTAGGAGCATTGGTCGCCAGGTGACGCACCACTCCTATCTCATCCTTCTCGATCGCTCTGTTCATTCGATTCTCGCCGCTCCGGAGGCGTCGCGGCCATAACCCTCCTCTCTCCTCTTGCTCAATGTTCTCCCTTCGTCGTTTTTTCTCGCGTCTTTCTGCTCGGCCGGAAACCTTAATCGCGCGCGGTCGTCGTGCTGTCCTGAGGCTCTACCGTCTTGGTCACCGACGAGTTCGCCGTTGATTTGCACGCTGTCACGCCGGATCTCCTCTCCGTCCTCTCTGGATGTGGTGTCGCCGCTGCGTCGTGTTGTACTAGTCCCGGTCCAGCCGTCAACGAGGTGCCGCGTTCTCCAGACTCCTGACCTCGGCCGTCTTGATTGCGCGAGTCTTTGCCAGGGCGGAGCTTCCGGCGAACTCGGATGTTTCGTCGCTTCGCCTCGGCTTTGCAAATGCGTAGATGGAGTTGTTTTTGGTTGAGCACTTGGGATTCAACGTGTCGGGTCTCGGTTTGGTAAGACCGGGAGTAAGGTGAGTGACCGGGTCTCACTTGTATGTTGAATTTGTTGATTTTATTATGTTGTAATGATATGCATTGTGTGTATGTTAGCACGTGTCGATGTGTTAACTTATTTTGTGCGAGTACTTAGTATGTGGATGAACCAATACCTTAGTGGATGACATACGTTGTATAATTGTTTGATGAGTACCTTACTTTGTTGGTTGACTAGTAATTATTGGTAGTAGTGATCGGCCTTATTATGATTTGATTGGACATCTAAGTAGAGTGGTTTATTGCTTGTTGCTTGACCGTGTTCATGTTTATCATGTTAGTAGATTTGATTTTTTTATATGGTTGACTGTGTTAATAGGCATGACTGCATGTTAATTCAGTAGTAAAGTTTTATTTTGACATGTGGAATGCGTTGGAATGTGCTTAGTGATTTTGAGCGCCGCCCGCGCTCTAGTTATACCTGTTGTAGGGACTTTGGCTTGGTTGTTATTTATAAGAGTATTAAAGCACGACTGCTGGATTTTAATACATTTTGTAAACCGTCATGCGTGTTGTGTGACATGTCGTTGTAGCTTGTCTCTGCCTTTGTATCGTTGGGTGTGTGCGCCGCCTGCGCCGTTGTATTATGGTAGAGGTGCGATGTGGCCGTTGATTTGTGGTCCGCGTGATTGTTCTATTTAGACGGTATGCGAGCGATTGCTTAAGCAATAACATTAGTAGAGCGATTGTTGTGAAGTGAGTCGTCTCCTTTTGTGTGTGTTCTTTCACTTTTTTGTGAGTTGGAGTTGCGACTAGGAATAGGCTGAGTTGACTGTTTAAAGGGGTTTTGCACTTGATTTTGTTTGATGTTTTGGTATATACCGTGAGAAGGGTTTTTCTTTCGGTTTGTTTGAAATGCTTGTGAAGTAAAGTATAGCGTGTGATGGATTATGACTCTTTAGCGTCGTATGATGTTATGAATTTATGTGGGTGGTTGACCCTAAAATTAATGTGATACATGGTTGTGACAGCTTAGACGGTTAGTATGTGTTTATAATGAAATGAAAATATGCTAGTTGATGTGGTAACTATTATGTTTTAGCGTGAAACGTTGTGTCTTTCAGTTGTTTTTGTGATTGGTGGACATAACAAGCGTGAGCGTAATGAAGATTTATAATATGGAAAATGTTTATTTGGCTTTGGCATGTTTCGGAATATCTCTCTTATCAGGAATTTTGATTATATTGGCTTATTAGCGTGGAACCGTTGTTATGTCTTACTTGCATTGTGATTTTGAGAATTGCAAGTGAGCGCTAAGAGATTTGATAAAGTGAAATATTTGTGGTGGGTACTCTTTCGTATGGCTAGCATCGCCTAGGTTTCGCTCTCACGTGATCGAGTGAATATCGACCGGGATCAAATGGGACGATGTGGGCGCCGGAGGTCCCAGATTGTTGTTCGGAGAGAGACCGGTGGGCGTAGTTAAGGCCAGCCGAGGCTAGGGTGGCGGCTGCGAGACCAGGCGAGGCTTGAATCGGAAAATTCCGGAAATGGCCAGGTATATCAAGTAACTCCCTTAAAGGGCCAAAAAGGGATCCCCCCGCTGTAGGGTACTAGGGGACGCGACATGCACCGTGTTTGACCCAGATACTTGGCGTAGTGGTACCTAAAGGGTTGTGTTGCGTTAAAAAACATAGAGAACTAATGGTTTGGTAGTATTAAGTCAGTGACTTGAAAAGATGAGAATACCGGATTGGTTTGGGTGATTACGATTATTACCTTTTTTAAATATGATGTTGTGGATGTTTATTATATGCAGTATGTATCTTGGTTAGTTGTTGATGATCCGTTGCTTTGTTTATTTGTAGCCGACCATAGCTTTATGTTAGCTTGCTACATTGATTCTGTGGATATATTTTGATAGTTATGCTTTATCCTTAATGGTTGGTTTTATTCGGATTTTGATCGCTTGAATGACGCATGCGTTGAGGAATATGTCTGGCTGTGTGAGCTTATGTTTGGGCTGAAATTGTATATGTAACTAGCACAAACAATTATGGCCTAGTGGTGAGGTATTCGAGTAATGCATACGGTTTGATATTGCATTGTGGCCTTGCTTGTGTTGTTTGTTTGGTGGTGTACTACAAGCCTGGCCGTTGTGCGGGTTGACGGGATGGTCACCCTGGTATATTTTTATATATCAAGTACTATTTCCGCAGGTTGTTGCGAGGACGCGACGATAGTAGAGAGATGGGGTTCAGAAGTTAAGTTGGAAAAAAATAAGAAAATGTAAATTTGTATTTGTTTTTCCGCTGTTTTTAAATAATTTGGAAGTTTATGTTTTTGTATTTGCAAGTTAGCTCTAAATTCGATATCAATTTGTATATTTCACCTAATTTTTTGCCCCGAATTCGGGCGTCATAGGTGAGAATTGGAGGAAGCGATGGTTACCCAAACTTTATTGTGTCGTTACTTAGTCTGTCTGAAGTTCTAAATGAGTTCGACAAATTGTATTGGATGGTAGTTTTTAAACCTACGACAAATGTTTGTAAAAGTTATAATTTATGTGGATTTATTGGAAGTAGTTGTGGTGTTTATGTAACTATGGATACATAGAAATATGTATATTTGCTATTGCTTATGTAGAATAAGAAAAAAAAAGAAATCTTTATCTTGTTAAGTCCATTACTCTTTGTTTCATCTAAAAGGAAACCTGTGTGCCTATATATACTAAAGATGAATATATAGAATTTTGCGTACCTATTTTAAAAATCTCCAACATATGATATGTGGATATTAATTTCGTAGACCGTGTCATACGTACTGGAAAGTGCACGCTGACCTATAGAGATATTTTGCACATAAGTATGAGTATCATATAAAAGTAAATATTGTAGAAAATAATTTAAATGTAATAGGCAATACCATAGAAAGATCGTACAATCATTCCTGTTAGTACTATAACAATTTGTTCTTTAAATTTTATCTGCGTACTTTGATTGAAGTCTACAGCCAACTCCCTCCAAAATGTCACAACAACCGTTTCCTCACTGTAAAAAAGTAAAACATTTATATAAGATTTTTTTTTCATAAATAATAAGAATGTATGCATTATAACAAAGGTGTTAAATTAGCAAACATATAAAAATTATACTCATATCATGGATATAAAAAGTTCTTCTTTTACTATTGTCTCGTCCGTGTTGTAGTTCTTCTACAGTATGTATTCGGCCAATAAAATCTGCATTGCAAATGTAACATGTCAATGTTGTTAATATATATTATATTTTCTCTACTGTATGTATGCGCTAGTTTGTAATGTCAATATATATTTATGATACGCTAATAATAATATATGTAATATCCATAAATAAATGCTAAAGGACTATATACCTGTTAACATGAAGGTATCTCCATTTCTTTCTTCTAATTCACTTGTCTTTGCAAGGTGGAATTTGTAACGAGGTATGTTGACATTTTGATCTACAAGTGATTGAAATCTTGTTGCTCTGGCCATTCGAACAATGCACGAATGTTGGATCACTCGGTAATTGTCTTTGTTATGATCAGCGAGAAATTTAGTAACATCATAAAGAGCACCCATTCTAATAATAAATTTGAAGTAGTTTCTTTGTTGGCCATCAGCTGTTGCATGAATTGCATCATCCTGTATTGATGTACCGAAGTAAAATCAGATAATTAAAAATACAAATATTGTAAGTGAGCTAGGATAAAATTGTAACGAATCAAGAAAATTAACATAGAAGAACACTTACATTTTCATCAACCAAAATACAGTTAACACTTAATACATTGTTTGACCTGGTACTGTAAGCAAGCCAGAAGCGAACAACCCGTATCCTTAAGATGATGTTATGCATTCTTTTTCTAAGATCCTTTATAGCTGTGATGGTATCCATAGCAAGCTGCAAAAAAGAATACATGCATTTAGCTAACTATTGTTCAAATACGTTCTTACATATAGTAAGCTTATGACAAATATAGAGTTAATGTTTTGCTATAATGATGCATTCGTTTTAGGATGTTAAATAAATATTACGACGAATCTTATTAAATAAAGAACAACCTTATTAAATATTTGGAAGAACTTCCTTATAAATAATATTTTTTGTAAGATTGTCAGGAAAGTCTTGTGAAGGTTTTATGTAGAAGTGTAATCCATGAGGTGTAGTTGCTCGTGAAATTGCAACATAAAGTTGACCATAAGTAAAAATTGGTTCAGGAAGAAAAACTCCCACTGTATTCAAATATTGTCCTTGACTTTTATTAATTGTCATGGCATAGCATGGTTTGACTGGAAAATGTCGTCTACGTAATACAAAAGGCAAGTTTGTGTCATGTCCAGACATGATAATGCGAGGTATGAAAAATTTTTTGCTGGTGTTCTTTCCAGAAATAATCTTTGCTTCAATAATCGTTTGACATAGTTGCGTTATAATTAGCCGAGTACCATTACATAGACCTTCATATTGATTGAATTTCATAGTAACATTATTGTCGATCCAACTTTCAATTTTAATTCACGGGAAGGCATTCCATTGAATTTTAAAGTGCTCAACAATTCCATAGAATAAAAGGTATCAAGTTCATCTGCATTTCCAGATGATGGACAAAAGCCAGGGCTGAGCATTCGGGTCACCGAACCGAACCGACCCGAACCGAAATTCTTAAGGCGACGAAAGATTCTTTCAAGACCCGAACCGACCCGAATTTCGTGTCAACCCGAACCGACCCGAACCAACTAAAATTCGGGTCAGTTCGAGTTGGTTCGGGTTGACGCGAATAATAAAAAAATTAATTTTATTCAATACCAATTCGGATTCGGGTCGATTAGGGTCTACCCGAATAGTTGTAACTTGAATTTTTTGTTTTAAAATAAAATATAACAATAAAAACCAAGAACTAACTATGTGATAGGAGATATTGGGTCCAACCCGAACCGAACCGAAATTCGACTACCGAACCCGAACCGAATTATATAAACCCGAATTATTAAAATGTCGACCCGAACTGAACCGGACCCGAACCGAACCCGAAATTTTGGCTTTATTCGGGTCGGTTCGGTTTGATTTTTCGGGTAGGTTCGGGTAATGCTCACCCCTAACAAAAGCTATAATACTTCCATTCGTTGTTGTCTATCAAAGATAATATATAGTCATTAATATCATCAACAACATCATTTTTTGGAGTAACAATAGCTCGCTCTTGAAGATATTTAATATTGCTAAAATTTTCTGAGAAATTAGGGTAGATTTCATTTACCATATTTTGGATAGGATTATCTATACAACGAATAATGTGTTTGTCTGGAACTTCTATCCAAGTTGCGTCATCATCAAATGGTAATTTGATACCTTCGATTGTACCATTCCCTATTTTTAGGATCCATTCAGCAAATTCACCTATAACTTTTTTTTCTGAAGAAAATAAAGCATCATTTCGCAATCTCATATTTTCGTGAAGTGTTAGTACTATACATTGTTGCCATAGGTAAGAAAAGTTAATACATGAATTTATGATCTCTTCCTTTGGGGCAGCATTTTGCACAGGTAATATTTGTCTAAAATCACCGCCAAGAACAATCGTCTTTCCCCCAAACGGCTTTTCATTATTATCAAGCAGATCTCGTAAACTTCTATCTAAGGCTTCAAAACAATATTTCGAATTCATTGGAGTCTCATCCCAAATAATTAAAACAGCACATGCTATAAGTTTTGCAAGTTGGGTCCCTTTTTTAATTTCACATATTGATGCTTCATCTATAGTCAATGGTATCTTGAATCGAGAATGTGCAGTACGTCCTCCTTACAATAGTAAAGATGCAACACCAGAACAAGCAACGACAAGAATTACTTTTCCTTCAGATCTAAATTTTGTTGTAATTGTTTGCCATTAGAATGTTTTTCCGGTGCCACCATGACCATAGATGAAAAATAAGCCGCCATTATTACTTTCTACTGTAGTAACTATTTTTGTGAAAATTGCCATTTGCTCTTGATTAAATTTTTGAAGCATGTTGTTGAAGTCAACTTTCAACGCATGAGTGTTATAATCAAGTTCTTCTGTAATTAATCTATTGTTTAGTTCTTTCATTAGTTCGTCGTTTGGCATTGGTAGATTGTGTTCTTTTAGCGAGGATCCCGAATTAAATAGTAATTTTTTAAGTTCATACAATACATAGTTTTGTAAGTAAGATTATATGCAAATGTTCTAATTGAAAAGCTTTTTTGAGTTTATAAACAATGTCTTCATCATTTTTTACCAATGTGATTCCCATAACGCTTGCATGTTACAAACATCACAAAAAAGTACTATAGTAACAAACAATTGTCGTAGTTCACACGGTGTTGCCCACAGAGATGCTTCGTTTAATGCATTGTGCCATTCTTTATCATCACCTAAAAGACAGATTGCTCTACATGCTTGCTTGAATGTTGGATAATTTATGTTACTTACTGTTCTGATATCTTCAAAATGTGTCTTTACAAAGTTGGAAAGTTAATTTAAGTAGGGGTGGAGCATTACGAATTAGACATGAAACGACCGCGACGAAAACATCAAAATTTCAGGTTCGGTTCGGGTCGGGTTCGGTTCGGGTCTGATTTTTTGTGATTCTGGGTCTTACATGTTCGGGTCGGGTTGCAAACTTATAACTCGGGTCGGGTCAGTTTGGACCCGTTTTGAAACTGTACAGTTTATTTGCAATGCACCACATTAAATGGCATGTCGCGACCATTTAATAAGTTAAAGTAACTATCAACCTAATCTGTTCTCATATTTCTTTAACAATTCAAGCAGCACCAATGGCAGTGGCACGCTTCGGGTCTGATCTTCGTTTGCTTAGCCGCGTCGTTGTGAATCCAGATGCGAGTGCAAGCCGCGCAAGAGCTTATTATTATTGTTTCTCCCTTCCAGCGATCGTGCAGCCTCGTCGACCTCGAGCCCTAACCCTAAATCACCATCGGTGATCAGCGTCATCTATGTGAGTATTTTTTCCTTGATTGATATATTTTTTCTCCTATTATTCAAGTATTTATGCCTTTCATCTATAATTATTTAATGCATTTCGTCGAATAAGAATTTCTGACTGATCGATCTGGTTTAATTATTTATTTTTTCCTTGATTGATCTGGAAGTTTCATGCCTCTAAGATGCTAATTATTTTCCATTGATCTATCTGGTTTAATTTATTTTTTCCTAAACTACTTATTGTTTCTCCACCTTTCTGGAAAATTTGAGGTATTTGAACATTGTTGTGCTATATACATTGCGAATTTTGTTCATGTTTGTTATATGATCATCCAATGTTTCAGAATGTTTCAGAATTTAATTCTATATTGATTGAATGTTTACTAAACATTCACATGAAGTTTTGGTTCCAGAATTTATAGAACTTGTTATGGTGTGTGAATATCTCTAATTTTTGAGTTTTAGTGCTTAAATTTTTCATTTTTAGCTTGTTAGATATAGGGTTGAAACAGTTCCAGATTGTTAGTGTGTGAATATCTCTAATTCTGAGTTTTTTGTTTTAACGCATGATTCTGTAGTGCTAAATGTTTCTAGTTGTTAGATTATCCGTATCTAAACATATTTATATATTTCTTCCAGAATGGATAGGATAACAAATTGCGAGGTGGATCATGCTCAACTTCGATACCGATGGGGAATAGAAGGTTGAGGAACTTAAAGCTCATCCAAATCCTACCACAATGTTCTCAAAAGATTCAACAGTTCACCTCGCAAGAGTGGAGGTAGTTTAAGCAACAAAAAGAAAGCCAATGAAGAATAGGCTATCATGAAAAAACTCTTTTTCACAGAATAAACTATTATCTGTAGATGTGAACTATTAAAGGTCCATTATTGAGTTCCGATTTGTTTTGAAGAAGATGAAGTGTTGCCTAGTTTATGAGATTACATGGTGAGTTGATTTCTGTTAGAAATAAATATATGGTATTCAATATACTATTTTCTTATTTGATGTGGGGTTGTTTCACTTGTAGGTGATGCGGTGATGGTGCGTGATGCCTGGCTGTTCGTGCTGAAATCCGTGATGCTGTGTTGGGGTGTGTTCACATTGTGATTGAATGCTTATGTTTGCTGCTGCTTTGTTCCCAGTTTTCTTGCTGATATTGTTCTGCGTTCTGCTTTTGTTTTGCTCTTGCTGAACGTTTATGTTTTGCCTTTTGCTCAGCTTCTACTTGCTGCATATGTGTATTATGGATTGTAATATTCTGCAGCTTTTGCACCTTCTTATTGTTGCTACTTATTACACCTTCTTATTGTTGCTACTTATTATGACTCTATGGACCTATGAATTGTGTGTCTTGATGTTTATTCATGGTAATGGACATGTGTGTGGTGGTAATGTGGTATTCAGTATTATGTAGATGTTATCTTTGTTGTTGTTCTTTATATTTTTTTTTTTTTCTTTATGGATCTCTATGTATTTATGTCAGATGGTATACAATTATACATTGTTATTTTATATTTGTTAAAATGACAGGTGCGTCTACCCGTACTGACCCGAACCGACCCGTTTTTTTTTTCGGGTCGGGTCAGGTCCGGGTATATATGAGTTCGGGTCGGGGTCGGGTCATGGGGTGTTCGGGTCGGGTCGGTTATTTGTCGTTCGGGTCGGGTCGGGTTGGGTCGGGTCAACCCGAATGCTCAGCCCTATTAAGTAGTATAGTTCACCAGAGTTTGGATGCACATAACACATTCGACCAATTGATTTTTTTGTCTTGCGACGAGTCCAAACCTTATCACGTTGGTTCCAAACAAATTTCATCGGAAATTCAATAAAGACAAAGTACGTGAATCAACATATCTCGTATTTGCATCAAACCTACTCGTAAGCGTTGTTTTGTTAATAGCTGGCCTACAAATAACTGAAGACAATAATTGATTTTCATTATATACAACATTATGCATGTTTGGTAAGTGTACAACACGTCTCTCAACTGCGGGCTCGCGATGATGAATTGAAAATTTCAAAAGTTTCCAAGCCGCTTCAAATGGAGTGACAAATCGACAATTTAAGTAAGTTTTAATTTCATCAATATCTCTACAGTGAGCATTTGCTGGATCAGAATTATCTGCAATGTTATCATCGACAACAGCTCTTATTCTATTAGGACCTTTATTAACATACTTATATAAATATTTGATGAACATAGAACGTGAACAAAATTCTACATTGATATGTGCACCAAACATTACGCTAAGTTTTCGGTTATATGGAACGACGAAACGATTATCTAGGTTATATCCATTCCTAACAATATAATGACCATCGTCTTTTCTTCTATACACAACAAATCCATCATCAGTGATAGTTGTATAATCGGAAAATTGTTTCGGTTATGATTTTGAACATTTTCTATTTTTCATACACTTAGCATTTGGATTGAGAATTCCACATGGTCCATGCATCATATACTCAGCAACGACCTCATACACTATTTGATTGTTGAACTTATTTGGAATCTCTGCTGATATTATCGAATTAATCTCGTCACCAGTTTGCTTCTTTGCAGATTTATCCATCCACACTAAAATGTGTACGTATGTCAAACCTCATTTTTGAAATTCAACACTATACAATACTGCAAAGTCAAACACAAGAAATAAATTGAAAAAGTAAAGATGATGTAGGAACTATTATTGCTAATTAATTACTACGTTGAATTAAATACCTGCACTAACATTTCTGAAAGGTTCACCAGATTTGATGTATGACACCATCTTTTCCATTTTAGCTTTGAAAAATCTACAAACTATATCGGGTCTATCTTGAGGAGATTGGGCACTTACTTTTGCTAAATCTCGAAGTAATTCAGCCCACTTCGGATTTGCAGTGGAAGTTATAAAAAGTTCTGGCTTACCGAAGTGTCTACATATAGCCATTGCATCATGATAATTTTGAATCATATACCTAGGACTTCCAGTGAAAGATGATGGTAATATGATTCTCTTTCCTATAGCTGCAGCATCTACATCTCCTCTAACAACAGCATCGTATATTCCTTGATATTGTTCACATCTAAGAGCATTTTGATTTTGTCGTATATAATCAAGGTGATCTTCTTCTACGCAACAATAAGCATCGACCAGAAATTGTTGGAATAACTTTCCACCGCGTAATAATGTATTTCCTTCATCAATTCGATCTTGTATACGATAGGCGTAGTATGATCTCATAGAAATACGTTTACGTTTTCTTTGATGTTTTCTAGCATATGAATTGCATCGTATATCGATCCTGAAACCATCCTCACCATGTGGAAACAAAAGTGGATATTGCAATGCCATAAAATAAGAATGTAACTTGCTTATTCTTTGTAAAGAGCCATCGTTGTATTTGACAATAACATCACGCTCACTATAATATTGACCAATATCACAAACAATTAACCCTCCTATGTCACGGCCCGTGAGCCGAGGGCCGCGACGGGGGAAATAATTTTTCGCAAAGGAATAAAATTCGGAGTAAATAATTTTGCGGAAGCTTAAACAACCAAGGAGTTCATTTCAAATCCCAAATACTCGGAATCAAATCTCAAAGTTCAAAACAAGGAAGAGCCACAACCTGGACATTCAGTCCGTGACGAGAACCAACGGGGGAGGCGGTTCGGTCTCAACCCGAGCTCAGTTTGCATAGGATACTAATATATCAATCTCCCCACATGACATAAGAGGATCCTAAGCAATCTAAGGTCCAAACCTTTTAAAATCTTACGTAAATACACTTAAAAACCATATTTTCGAAATACCGGCTCGACCTGTATTTTTCCAAAAGTTTTGGATTACCAAATCTCTAGTTAGTAATTATAAGAACCCCTCAAAGCATCGAAATCAATTTTGGAAACCAAATGCGCAAAATTTAACGATGAATTCCATAGCTACTTTCGGTCGACCGGATTGCTTTATCGGTTGACCGGAAGTCGACCAAAAACGTATAACAGAACAGCTACAGGTTTCGGTCGACCGATCTAAGTTTTTGGTCGACCGATACCTGCAATTTCTGCAAAAATAGATTTGTAGCAACCAAATACCCAACACCCCATTTTCTCTTACATTTTTCCAAATCATCCAATTACCTTGTGTCAACATAGATATAACTAAAACACACATGCAGGTATCGATTTCCAACCAAAATCTCAACCAACCTCATCAAACCAAACATTTTTCGAAAAATCAAAAATACGAAACTCTTAAGAACTTAAGAGGTCCAATTTTGATCAAACCTCATTCCCATCTATTCTCGAGTGCCACAAGCGCACAAATTCCAAAATACACATGCGAGGAGATTCAAACTCCAAATCGGAGGTACCTTTATACAAAAGTCTAACAACGTTAATCATTTACATCGTAAACTTAAAAATATATACAACTTTTAGAGATTAAATCTTCTCAACTAAGGTTTACAACTCTAAAAGTTCACAAACCAATAAAAATACAAAATGTAAAGTTAGTGCTTCCAAATAATTAATCACTTACAGGTTTGAGCTATACATAAATAATATACAATTAGAACCCTTCCAAAAATACCTCCTGAAGTCCTTCGCAAGCTAACGTCGAAATTAGCCACCGCTTCTTGCCGGGTGCCTTACCCACGATCTAACGGATCGGAAAGGATAAAACAACGGAGAAAGAGTTCATAATGATCAGTGGCGGCGCGAATAAAGATCCGGCACCTCTCACCAAAACGCAACCAATCCATAACACAAGTCAATAAACACCAATTAAAGCATCATCATAATCATCAACATCATGTAAATAACGCATTCCCACACCCAATAAATTATGCTTTACTTTCTTATGTTAGCGTTTGCTTGACTAATCACCCGTTAGTCCTTTCTCATTTGCAACGCAACACACCCTTTAGGTACCGCAGCACCAAGGATCTGGGTCAAACGCGGTGCACGTCGCGTCCCCCAGTACCCTACAGCGGGTGCGATCCCTTTTGGCCTTAAGGGAGTTATTTGATATACCAACCTTTTTGGAATTTCTGATTCAAGCCTCGCCTGATTTCGTAGCCGCCACCCTGGCCTCAGGCTGGCCTTAACTACGCCCACCGGTCTCTTCTCGAGACAACTAAACTGGGACTCCGACGCCCACATCATCCCATTTCGATCCCGGTCGATATCCACTCGGCTAACACGGGAGAGCGAACCTGGGCGATGCAGTCCAACGAAAGAGCCCCATCACAAATATTTTCATTTTATCAAGTCTCATTAGCGCTCTATTCACAACAATACTCACATTGGGCACACCAATCGTATAAGTGCTATTGTTAGACATACAACGGTTTCTACACATTCTAAATTTCCAAACCAACACATATCCATCATTTTTGCCATAGAATAAAATAATTCCCACAAGATGTCCGAATCACATAATCATTACCAACATGATCATAGGTACCAAATTACACTAGCAAGTTGAAATAAAACACATCACCATCATGCTAGCATTACAACATGCTCATAAACCACATATCACAAAATCTAGGGTTTCCACCCGAAAATCAACATATCACATAATCATACTAGTATCACATGAATCGTATCAATAGCATTCATCCCAAACCACAAAACATTACCAAGCAAGAGACGCAAACCACTCACCTCGAGGGCTCGGCCAAAAATCACACAAGCACGCAACCTCACCGCAACCCGAAAATCACCCGGGAGAGAACTAGGTCAAAAAGAGCCAAAAGATTGAGAGAGAGATGTGGGATGATCAAACGCCAAGGAATCAAGGGAGAAGGTGATGGAAACTCACCTAGGTCAGCCAAGGGGGAGCTCCAGGTCGGGAGATGAAGGAGAAGAATGAAGGGGTAAGCAATGAACTCAAGACTCGAACTTAAACTCGGGCTGCACACAACTATCGGTCGACCGGAAACATGAATCGGTCGTCCGAAAGTGCTCTGCACAGCACAAATCCGATCAAAACCAAACCAACCAACTCCGACACGCACACGACCAAGCACTCCCTCGTGCCGACGGGGTCACCAACCACGTAACACACCCGCGGTGCACTCGAACACGCATGCACGGATAACGAAAATACATCCAAGCACATATCACAGTTTCCAACATAATCATAAATAAAACAAATAAAACGACAAACCTCACAACCCTCCCCACTTAAGGGTTTCGGTCCTCCGAAATAAACAAGTGAGGTAAATGCGTACGCATGTCAGCCTCCAATTCCCAGGTCGCTTTCTCGAACCACTGACGGCGCCAAAGAACCTTGACCAGAGGAACCGACTTGTTCCTCAGGACCTTGTCCTTCCGATCGAGAATACGAACCGGACGCTCCTCATAGGTGAGATCCTCCTGGATGGGGAGCGACGACGACGAAGTAGCCTGGGATGGGTCGCCCAAGTACTTCCGCAACATCGAAACATGAAAAACATCGTGCACATGCGAAAGCCACTCCGGTAAGTCTAATCTAATCTGTAAGCTGCACTGCCGATCCGCGCGGTAATACTAAAAGGACCAATAAATCTCGGACTCATCTTGCCCTTCATACCAAAGCGCTGCACTCCTTTCAACATCGACACCCGAAGGAAAACCATGTTATCAATTTGAAACTCTAAAGCTTGACGGCGTCGATCTGCATATGATTTCTGACGGGACTGTGCGGTCTCGAGTCGTTGGCGGATCACTTTGATCTTCTGGTTAGCTTCCTCGACAACATCTGATACACATAGTGCCCGGTATCCAACCCATGTTCATCCCTTAAATAAGAGTGTACGGCATCGCCTGCCATACAACGCCTCGTGTGGTGCCATGCCGATACTGCTATGGTAGCTGTTGTTGTAGGCGAACTCTACTTGAGATAAGTGTTCGTCCCAACTACCGCTAAAATCTAATACATAGGCCTCGTAAGCATATCCTCTAAGGTCTGGTATTCGTCCTCTCAGACTGCCCATCTGTCTGTGGATGATACGTGTGCTAACCTCATATCCGGTACCATCTGATGCTGAAATGCTCGCCCAAAAGCGCGAGTAAAACTCGGTCAAACAATCTCAAGGCCCAACCGTGCAGTGTCTAAACGTCTCGCTATAAAGATTCGAGCCAACCTCTCAGTTAAAGGTGCTTCCAACCAGAATGAAATGCGCGGTCTTCGCAGCGCGTCAACTACTACCCATATAGCGTCAAATCCGTGTCTTGTCCTCGGTAGTACCTGAATAAAATCCATCGTGACATCTTCCCACTTCTACGACGGTACCTCTAACGGTTGAAGATAACCACCCGCCATACGTCGCTCTGCCTTCACCTGCTGACAAACTGTACACTGAGCTACAAACTGCCGGACGTCTTTCTTTATGCCTGCCACCAAACGTCTGTCACAAATTCCTATACATCTTGTTCCTCCTGGATGGACTGACAGTCTACTGCTATGCGCCTCTGATAAGATCTGGTGTCTTAGCTCATCCGACTTCGGCACGCATATCCTGCCTCTGAATCTGATAATATCATCCGCACCAACGCGATACTCTGATATCTCTCCAGATTCAAGGCGTTCACGTATCTCCTGTAAGGTTGGTGTCTCCTGCTGTGGCCGCCTCAGCTCCGAAGTAGCTCCGCTCGACCACGATGTGTGGCGAAGAGAACCCCCGGCTCACGCTCAAAGCGTCAAGCCCAGGTGTAAACGCCTCGCCAAGTCCCACTCTCTCATAGTTATTCCAGCTAGCCGAGACGAGCTCTTCCGGCTAAGTGCGTCATCTACGACATTCGCCTTCCCCAGGATGATAGAGAATTTGCACTTGAAATCCTCAAGTATTCGATCCATCACCTCTTGTCGCAAGCTCACCCCTTCTGAGAAAAGATATACTGTAGACTCTTATGATAGGTATATATCTCGAACTATTCTCCGTATAGATAATGTCTCCACAGTTTCAATGCAAAGATCACAGCGGCCAACTCGAGATCGTGTACTGGATAATTACCCTCATGAGTTTTCAACTGTCTAGAGCCATAAGCTACGACTGCTGCACCCTTCTTGCAATAACACACATCCAAACCGATAAAAGACACATCACTATATACAACAAACCCACCCTGATCGTCGGGTAAGGCTAAAACTGGTGCAATGGTCAACAAATGTTTCAACTTCTGAAAACTCTGCTCACAGGCATCATTCCACTCAAAACGAACGGTTTCCGGGTAAGCTTAGTCAACGCACAGCTAACCTTGCGTAAAGCCCTCATAAAAAACGCCGGTAATAACCCGCCACACCCAAAAAGCTTCGGACCTCGATCGCATTGTTGGGTCGATCCCATCGTAGGACTGCGTCAACCTTTGCCGGGTCTACCGCCACGCCCTCACGAGAGATTACGTGCCCCAAGAAGTGCACTTCAGTCAACCAAAAGTCACACTTGCTAGGTTTTGCGAACAACTGCCTCTCGCGAAGAACTTGCAAGACTTGCCTCAAATGATCCGCATGATCCTCCTCACTAGGAAATTATACAAGGATATCATCTATGAATACCACCACAAAACGGTCTAAGTAAGGTTGAAAAATGTGATTCATCATATCCATGAATACTGCTGGTGCATTCGTCAACCCAAACGGCATGATAAGAAATTCATAGTGACCATACCGAGTACGAAATGCTGTCTTCGGCACGTCCTCATCTCTAACTCTCAGCTGATAATACCCTGATCTCAAATTAATTTTCGAAAATACTGCGGCTCCTTGCAACTGGTCAAATAAGTCATCGATACGAGGCAAAGGATATTTATTCTTAACCGTAACCTGATTAAGCTGCCTATAATCTATACACATCCTTAAATTCCCATCTTTCTTCTTAACAAAAGAAACCGGCGCACCCCAAGGCGATACGCTCGGTCGGATGAAACCCTTATCTAACAACTCTTCAATTTGAGCCTTTAGCTCGGCCAACTCCGTAGTAGCCATTCTATAAGGTGCCCAGGATATCGGGGTCGCTCCATGTGACGCCCCGTATCAGGAGGTCAGGAAAAATAGTGAAAAATATATATTTTTTTTTCTTTTGGAAAAGAGATGAGGGAAATGAGACGGGTGTTATGAGCTAGCACTTCCTGATCACAATAATAAAAAATTACTACAAATTAATAATAACCTATATTAAAAACCCAACAATATACTTATTTTTACTACAAATTAATAAACTACGCAGCGGATAATATTAAATATATATTACAATTTACATTTTAACCCCAAATGTAAATAAAATCCCTCCAAAGCTCACACTTCGATACGTCAGCGATCCTCGCAACAACCTGAAGGAAGAAAGTAGTACATGAGTATATAAAAATATATACTCAGTGAGTGACCCACCCTAACAGCCCCTCAGGTCAACTGCTAGAGCTCCAGTCACACACTAGGAAAGCATAGCAGCAGCACACATGCGATACCCAAACTTGTATGCATAAAATAAAAAACTGCATGCTAACAATATGCTACATGCAACACCAGTCTTGCACACCAGAACATATCTTGCATGCCAAATTACTTATCAAAAACATACAGTCATCATAACTTGCCAAACCACTAAAACACTTATATCAACAAGCATAGCCGAACTCTGCTATTCATAAAGCTTAAAACTTTAACCTTCAAACATAAACCAACATATCAAGTGCATGCTTATACACCTATAACTATTCACTACAACATAAAATTAACAAGCGATCCATCAACAACAAACAAAAGCATTGCTTCACTTATAAAATAAACATTCAAACACGATGATGCCATAACATAAAGTAATCGTTTACCCCAAAACCATTCAGGTTAAGTTATCTTTCCTTAGTCAGCGTGGACTAATAACTACCAAAGCCGGTTAGTCCTCTCAATATTACAATCTCTTAGGCTTACTCGCACCCGCTGAGCCTTGGGTATCCTGCGCAATACAAGATCAAGAATCTTCCGCAAGTCCCACATAAGCCGGCAACATGACCCTCAGTGGAGGCCGATCCCATTGACTCCCCATATGACATATGAACATCTCTAAGTTCAGTTTGCAAAACTGGAATTGGCCAAAAATATAGATACTCTCTAGTCTCCACACCTTAACCATGGCCTTACAAGATGCAAAAAGAAACTTATATGCAATTTTTCCTCCATTTAACAACAAAAGGAAACTATAAGGCAACATAACGGAAGCTTTGCTTGAACATTTACCTCGGACACTTGTCGTTTTCTTTTGTAAGAGGACCAAGGTTGAGGCTCCAATATAAAAATTCCACCCTACAAAAGTAAAAATTTTGTGAACTTTCCGAAGAGACTCATATTAAATAATTTAAGCAATACAAAGCACATCAAAAAATCCATTACAGAAATAAAAGAAGTATACCGGTCTAAGAAGTCTCCATATCTTCGCGAACAAAGTAATAATACCATCATCACCCCAATTCAAGTGGATCCACTTTGTGACGCTCAAACTACACAAGCAAAACCAAAGGTGTGGGGAGCTAGATCATGCCATAATTTCAGGTAAGGCAGAAGAAAACATCAATAAATAACCAAGACTAAGCCGTCAATTACATTAATGGAGATAGTATGGAAGCATTTTGAAGGCAAGACCAGTGCGAATAACACAAATCAGCATATTATATATAAGTCAAAAGAAAAATTAGTTAAAAGAACTTACCATAGAATAGTATCATATTTCTCTATGCAGTTATGCAAGCTCTCAACAAAGTTTTCTTTTTGAAAAGAAACCTTTTCAAGAAGAGTCTTAATCAAAGGAGAACCAGCATCAGTTTCAGATTTTAACCCTTCTTTAGAAAATTGGCAGATACTATCATCAACGCGACATGCATCCTCTGTAACATTCGAGGAAGAGGGCTTTGTTGATCTGCTATTATTAAGATCTACTTTAGAAATCTTCTTTAGATTCCACTTTGCCGTTTCAATTAACCCTGAGGAGAGAGTTGCATCAACTAATGGAAGGAATGCGCAAGTTTTTTTAATTTAAAAAGAAAGAAGTTACTGCTCAGACATAGAGAATGACTGTAATTTAACATTAAGCAAATATATTAGCAAATTAATTGCCTACGCACAAGGCATACAACAAAGGACATGTCTGATAAAGCCGAGGCGCAAAAAGCAGGAAAATAAGGGAATAAGTAACAACGTAGCAACTAGGAAAAACAACATTAACAAGAAATGAAGAAAAAAAAGCAGAGCAGCATTGGCTAGGGTTTTGTTGGGGCATGTGATTCTATTAGGATGTAGAGCGAGTGCGTGGCTTTTTTTCTTCTCTTTATTTATTAAAGTTGGTGCCCCACCTCTCCAAGGTGCACTCCGGCATGCCCGCACGCCTCTATAAGACGGGTCTAGGCGTGGTTGAGCTGCACCTTATATCGAAAAGTCACATGGACTTGAGGCAGGTGCATTTTCTCTCATCGCGCCTTGGAGTGAGCAAGGCGCGCCTTAGACAACACCGAGGCGTAGGAGCAATATAAGCCTCAACAAACCAAAATAGAGAGTCGTTAACATTTCTAAATCCCCTATTCATGAGTTCCATTTATCTCAAGCAATACATGTTTAATTACTGAAAATATTTTTAGCTAAAGATTTTAGTTACGACTTAAGTTCAATGTTCCTAGCTGCAAATGCTCAATCAAATTGTAACACTAATCTCAAGTAGGCTTATAAATATAAAAATAATCAAGTCCAAGCTTCTTGAGATTAATTTTCAATGCCCAAAACGGGACTCTAACCTTTACAAACAAAAATATCAAAGCGCTAAAACACATTACAAGCACCTTGCTAATTGCTATATACAGTTTTAAATGCAAGAATTTGATTGTGCATAAGATCAAAGCTCTCTAATCATCCCCTAGAGGGATTTGTAAAAAGACAGTCCAACTAAATCTCACCGAAAGAAGCAACAAAACTTAAAACTCCTAAATTAGAAATGCATACCTCCATCAATATCAATGCCCAGAATGCTTTGACAAAGAAACTTTTTTGCTGCAATAAAGAAATAAAGATAGACTTAGCCAATACCATAAGAAATGGAACGATCATTAGGAAACTATTAATGTGTGTGTATACATACACGATGAATTGAGAATCGAACATTCAGCCTCTTAGGCCAAAAAAAGGTTGCCCTACCACTTGGGCAATTCTTTGCGAGTAAAAACATGATTGTAATGCTAAACTGCTACGGACAAGTAAATACATCTTTTGCATTAATATAACATAGTACCAAACTGTTAGAGTCATGACATGTCCGGAGGCCACTGGAGTTGATCGGAGGGGCATGAGATGTGTAAGAGGTGTAATCTGAGCTGAATCTATTAGATCTGAAGTTGTTATTGCTGTTAGAACTATAAAACCGCAATTAAACGGCAACCGCTCGATCAACATTATCATGGCCGTCGATTTTCAAACAATCGCGCGAATCATTACGCACTGTCTTGAACCGTTCGATGAGCGAGGATGAATCGCAGTCTTCCAATGC
>MJHO01000528.1:0-27073 GCA_002076135.1 Xerophyta viscosa | reverse complement strand
TTTGGTGTTCATATGTAGGTGGAGATAAGATCGTAACAGCGACTTCATGGGCATGAGATTATTTGGTCGTTTATATGAAATATCCAAACATTTAACCCTTATTCTTTCTTTTTATTTTTGGAAATAAAAGGAAATTTCTTTTCTTGATTAATATTGCTCTGTTTATCGTCCTATATGGCGGGCGCTCTTATACTATGAGATTAAGTGCGATTCAAAAATCTCTTAATCGTACAAGTAATGGATGTATCATGAGACTCTAAGAAGAAGCTAACTTAGATGATGAATATAGCTCTTAATAGTAGCTCGTTTACCTCCTTTTCCTTCCCCCCCATTCTCCACCACACATTCTCCTTGCATCCACCCTTTGTTGAACCTCACAAATTTCCACCACACTAAGGAGGCAAAAAAAAAAAACACAAAAAAAAAATAAAGAAAATTACATTGTGCTCCTTACATTAAATTTTAATTTCACTTCAATCCACACATACTAATAAAATTTACTACAATTCCTTACATTAACTATTTTTTACACATCATCTCTCATTTCAATTACTTTTTGTATTATTTTAATCATTCAAAATAATTATTTAAAATTATTTTTAAAAAAAAATTTAACAAAAAAGTTATAGAGGTTGATGAGATCTATAATTTTATATTGAAAATTTTTCCAAAAGATATTTCTAAACAAGTGTTTTGAGGCTTTAAATTTCAGGTCGCAGTTTTAAATTGTTTTGATTTTTATATTTTTTGCTGCTTTTTACACCTAAATAATTAATTAGAAATAGTTTTTAGAAAAAATTTTAACATAAAAATTATAGATCTCATCAAAATTTATAACTTTTATTTTGAAAGTTTCTTTACAAAAATGCTTTCAATTAATTATTTGAGGTGTTAAAAATAGCTGAATCTAGACTTGGACCCAAATACAATATAATTTAACGTTGGACCTAAGTACAACTCTCACCCAAAAAAAAAAGCGCGGAACATACTAATACTCTTTTGCTTGTTTCGTTCTTCCATAGTATGATGGAGAAAAAATTAGTCACCTGGACAAGAATAACCAAAATATCAAATCCAAAATATCTTGAAATATACGAAATATCAGGTGTTGTGAACCACACACCTTCCATGCATTTGTTTTTTTTCTCTTCTAAAGCTTTGTGGGTCATGAGTGGATGATTAACTAAGCATTTAGTTCTTTTTCTAAAGTAAATTTATATTAAGAATAAAAACGGATCATAAAACTATCCCATATTTCATTCACACTTATTCCTGTTTTATTTGTTTTGTACTCATTTTACAAAAAATTAAGGCAGTGCAAATTCAACGTTTGTACTCCAACTTTTAGGATTTCTATATCAATTCCGTTTGACAAACTTGTCAATTTATTCCCCATGACTTTTAAATGTACAAGTTTATCTCATACTTAGGTTGTATCCTTTCCGAAGTAATTAAAATAAAGAATGAGTAGTTTATTCATTCTTTTTTTTTTGTTTTAATTTTCTCAAAAACACGAAGACAAATATAAAGGACAAAATCCAAAGGATAATATATATATATATATATGAATACGTGCTTTTATCTATTTTTCTAGGTTTTTCTATTCAGTTTTTAGGTGGAACTAATTGAAATTTTATGGGCATTTGCATATATATGCCAAACATCCTACCCAATCTAATTCGATTTTGCTTTTCTACTTTCAAGACAAATAATGATAGCAGTTTTATTATTTTATATAGTTCAGATGGCATAGAAACGCCAAATCAAATTAAGGGGTATAAAAATATAATTACTGATTATAAAGGGCATATATATGCAGATGTCCCAAATTTTATTCTAACTTTTACATATCTACTAGTTATCTTCTCTTCTTATTTTGAGAAATAAATATACCGATAAAATTATTGAATCCTATTAATTCTTAGTTCTCATTTATTAATTTGTTATTTCGAGAAGGTAAGCTTAACACAGAAAATTCAAATAAGAAATAATTATTAGCTTATTCTGAGATGGTATATATAGTAGAAAGTCTCATAGTTTAGCATAAGTACTTTGAACGGGAAAGAAGTACACATGACATCCCTTCACTCAACAAAAACAAATAAGTAAAACATTAATATTTTTTGCAACTATATTAATATCATGCTAGCTGCATATATATAGCAGTCTCTTTATGGAGCAAACTTTATTCATAGAGCTCGATAACGAACTTGCTTGTTACCGCTGCCGTTACTAAGGTGTCGTCGGAGGTTTGCGGCGGCATTTATAGTAGTCGGTGCATGGTTTAGGAGCTGGAGGCGTGGTGCGACAATAGATAGCAGAAGTACAACCACGGCCATAAGGAGGCCCTTTGCCATAGGGGGTATAACTAATAATTGAATTCTCGGTTGTATCAACTTTTACGCTTCCATGTTCTTCAGCCGCTACAGAATTATTACGACAAGTGATCAAAAAGTACGTTCTGCATGATCAAAAAGTACTATAAATATTTATGTTTATAGAATCATGGTACTCACTGGATTTAGAGTGTTGCAGTTCACGGCCGGCGAAGGAGAAGGTAGTGAAAGTAGAAAGTAGGAGCACGCAGGATGAAGTAGCTTTCGAAGCCATGTTTTTGCTTTCTATGGCTGTAAGGGATATGTTCAATATATAGCTAAGCTCCTATTTATAACAATACTTAGAGATCGAGTGACGACCGGTGGCCATTGATTTTTTATCAAAATTGTTTACTGTCTTATAATAAAGGGAACTGCAGAAAAATCAGTATAGAGGGAACTTTCATTGAGGAATTCCCAAACAAATGAATCTTAAGAAAAGAAGACAAGAAGTTCGTTATGAACTTTTGAGTCAATCAATTTGTCCTATATCAAGGAAATACAAGTTCCACTGAGATAGAAACAGCTACTTTCACTGTGGTTAATATCCATCCATGCTGCGCGCGCAGTCCCTCAGTTCATAGCTTAGGGTCCCTCTTCCCAGCGGGTGGATTTTTCTATGAACGTGAAAGGATCTAAACGCCATGTAGCTTGGCAAGTCAGTTCAATAACAACATTTAAGGATCATTGAAAATTACAAAATATCTATATGGTATGAAAAAAAAACCCCTTTTTTCGAAATGGAGGCGTACGAACATTTATATAATACACATATGATCGAGCTGGTCCTCGACCGATCAATAAAGTGTTCGAAAAGCAGAAGAATGGCAAGAAAAGAGACAGAAACAAAACGTAAAGGCAACAAACTTTTTAACGTGGAAATCCTTGCGAACAAGGTAAAACCACGGGCTGTTCACCGTAATGCCAACGTAGTTCTCACTATCAGTGTAAGAAAAGGATTACAATCACTCAAACTCTCAGTCACTCAGGTTGCCGAACGCTCGAAAGCTAGGGCACCAAGAAATTGACTTAATGTCTGAGAGAAATCAAAAGTGTGGGATCCTCTAACGGTGCTGTTCATGGTCTTTTAATAGGCGTCGCGGTCCAGCAGGCCGTTGAGGGAAAATAGGATCGCCTCCGGAAAAGGTGGGTTGACTGGTCGCCATCGTGTACCACGTCCACGTCGTGATCCGCAACCGCCGCGATCGTGGGGTTAATGAGTGGAAGTGCCTCACGAGTCGGGACTAGGGAAGTACCCGACTCGAGTCTTCGAATATTTCTCGAGTCGAGCTGCGGATGGCCGGCCGACTCGAGCCTTCGAGGATATCCCAGGTAGGGTCGCCGACTCGGGTCTTCAGAGGTTTCCCAAGTCGGAATGCCGACCCGGGTCTTCAAGTATTTCAAAGGTCGGGATACCGATCCAGGTTTGCAGATAATCCGGCGTCGGGAGGCGACTCCGATCTTCGAACAATTCCGAGTCCGAATCGTATACGGGTCCCGTCAGGGTATTACCCGAGTCGGAATACCGACTCGGGTTTCTTTCACGCACGTTCTCGAGTCGGATCAAATCGACTCGAACCTGGAATTTCTAAGCCGTCTGAAGCTGAACACGTGGCACCCCGATCTGCGCTAATATCAAATCCCCCCGACGAGCTCGGGGATTTTTCCTGCGAGGTCGTTTCCCCTTTCTCCAAGCAACCATTTCTCTTTCGCGGCTCTGTGTTGCTGTTTTCCGGCGACTTTGCTTTTCCCTCCAAACTTTCCCAAGTCTTCAGGTTAGTCCTTCGATGGCAAAAATCGTCCGTCCTCTCATTGTCGAGTCTTCTGACTCAGAGGGTGCCTCTGTCGAGGAGTCCTCGGCCGAGCTAATGCTCCTTCCCCTCCCGTGACTTCCTCGAAGCCGCCAACACCCTTTACTTCCATGCTTCCGGTGGGGCCCTCTGTCTCGCCCATCGGACCTCCTTCTTCTGCTCCTTCCGGCGGGCACTCACATTACCGCCGTCGGACCTTCTCTCGGCCCTCACCCGCTCGTCCTATACGGTGGTCGAGGACTCCGCTGCACGGAGTTCATTGTCGCTCCAGGGACCGTGCCTTACGTGTGGACAAAAACCCAATCTTAAGTCCTGGAGGCAAACGTTCGCCTGGCCCAAGGACATTGGGGCTCGTCTCCCTCACAACCGGAAGGAAGAGGAATGAACGATGTCTACGGGACGAGATATGGCCGTTGTGTATGAATCATATCCGATTCGGAATGCGTCTTCCCTTCGTTTTCTTCATCTGCTTCTTCACTGCTTTCGGGCTCATGCCTCCCAAATCACTCCAAACGCTGTCGTTCTGATTATGGCTTTCCTGTACGTTTGCGCCAAGCAAACTCTGCCTCCCACCCTCGATCTTTTCCGACTTGTCTTTGAGTTGGTCGTAAGTCCCCAACTCTCCCTGATGGTACTTACCCTCCGGAGGAGGGGTTCTTATTCCCAGAATAATCGTGGTCGCTCCGATTGTCTAAAGGGTGGAAGAAGAGATTTATTTCTTCGTTCGCCCTGGACGCCACAGCTACAAATCAATTTCACTCCAACTCTCAGTCCCCTCAGGTTGACGAACGCTCGAAAAGCCTGGCACCAAGAAATTGGCCTAAGTCTGAGAGGAATCAAAAGTGTGGATCCTCTAACGGTGCTGTTCATGGTCTTTTATAGGCGGCGCTGGTCAGCAGGCCGTTGAGGGAAAAAAATGGGGGAATCGCCTCCGGAAAAGGTGGGTTGACTGGTCCGCCATCGTGTACCACGTCCACGTCGTGATCCGCAACCTCGCCGCGATCGTGGGAATGAGTTGGAAGTGCCTCACGAGTCGGGACTAGGAAGTACCCGACTCGAGTCTTCGAATATTCTCGAGTCGAGGCTGCGGATGGCCGGCCTGACTCGAGCCTTCGAGGATATCCCAAGTAGGGTCCGCCGACTTCGGGTCTTCAGCAGGTTTCCCAAGTCGGAATGCCGACACCCCCGGGGGGGGTACCCATTTCGCTCATAAAGGTTAAATTGGGTTTTTTCCAAAGTCGGGATACCGATCCATGGTTTTGCAGATAATCCGGCCCGTCGGGAAGGCGACTCCGATCTTCGCAACATCCCGAGTTTCCGAACGTGTACGGGTCGTCAGGTATTACCCCGAGTCGGAATAACCGACTCGGGTCTTCACGGCACTTCTCGAGTCGATCATCGACTCGAACCTGGAATTTTCTAAGCCCTTCTGAAGCTGACACGTGGCAAGCCCGATCTGCGCTATATCAACATATATACTCATTCGAAAAAATAGAATATTGTTTGAGTACCCGTCATCGTTTCTTTCATGGTCCAGGCGCTGGTCTGCACGCAGTTACATGTCTGATACACGAGCGTCTTCCAGGCCTAATAATATGATAGAAAATTAATAAAGGGACTGGCTATAAGAGTGATGGAGGAGTTTGGTGAATTAGAAAATCAGATTCACGACGTTATAAAGATGAACGGAAAGTAATCACATAGTACATAAAAATTTATATGGTCTGACGAAGATGCCTACGTCTACGGGAGGAGAGAACACTCTTTACACTATGTGAGTGGTAAGATTACCGAGTATATTCTACATTAGGATTTTGGAAACGTATCCCTTATATATTCTCAGGATCCACGCAATAATGCTAACTTGTTTAACCCTTAATTTAGTAACTTAATATACAAAGCAAAATCAAGATCTTGACTGCCATTCATGGCTCCCAGACTGCATGGTACGGCACATTAAATTAGTTCCGTTAGCTTTCAATTGCAACTCCGTCAAAGAGTCTTGCAGTTCACGGCGAGGATAAGCCATCTTTTTGCTTTATGTGGCTGTGAGGGATGTGCTCACGAGCTAACATCCTATTTATAACAATACTTGGAGATCGAGTGATGCAGGTAGTTCACCAGTAATTTTTTTATATCATTTATTCGCTGTCTTTATGGTAGGATAGCCTAAAAACTCACTATAAAGAGAACTTTCATTGAATGATTTCAAAAGGTGGTTCGTAAGAAAAAAAGACGAGGACCGACGATTCCTTTTTTTTTTTTTTAATAGAAAAATTGAGGTGGAGTAAATGTCCACCATAATTGCTTCATCAAATTACTTAATAAAAGAGCAAAAATACAGAAAGTACGGAAACAAAACAGTTCCATACACACAAAAAATTTAAAAAAAAATAAAAAAAAAAAAAGAAAAAAAAATAAATATACAAGTTACAAAAAATTTAACTAATAAATTTTTTTAGGAGAAAGTTTTATGTTTTTTTATCTGTAGTAGATTTTATGAAGAAGAAACAGGGGTGCAGACGATTTTTGAGAAAATCAAATTGTCATATCAGAGAATACAAGTTCCACAGAAGATAGATACAACTACTTCACTGTGGTTCATTCGTCTACGACGACCAAGGCCTTTCACTACACTTTCAGAGGCGATATATACGTTATTAAAGTTTAAAAAAAGAAGAAAAAAAAAAACTGTTATATTCATCTCGCGCAGTTATACATAATAATTTTACAAAGCACTCTCATACTTTTTATGCTAAATCAGACCCTCACTCTTTTGATCACACACTAAACATTCTCATTCGCAAAGTCACCTCACACCACACACTAGCATTTCACCATTATTTATAGTATTTTCAATGAATTCTAATTATTGGTTAAAATTTTTATCGATTAATATTGTTCATCCTCTACGTCATTCTATGAGAATATCAAACATCAATCTTATCCAAATAAACTACATAATATTCTAAAACTCATTTTATATTAAATTAAACTCTAAACTATTCTAAATTATAGGACTTAAAATAGTTATGATCTTGGACGTGGGCTTGGGCTTGTTTGATTTAAGATATCTTTCCGCGGATCTTTTTTTTCCCTATGGACCAGGTTCATAAAATCCTGAGGAATCCCGATTCGTCACCTTCCATCTATTAAAATATCCAATCCCCACTCTATTATAATATTGATTATTTTTGTTCAGGTCTTTTTTAAAACTAATGTTATTGTAGATCAATCGATTTATTTATTTGTTTACTATTTTTTCAACAGAAAAAAAAACACCAACTATATAAAGTTGAAAATTTTAATGTACTATTACATGTGAGTCGTTATGATTAGAAGTGTTGATCAAGAAAGAATAGACCATATGGTCTAATCTAGTTAGAACTGGATCCAATACAGCCCAGCCTCCTATCTGGATCAACAATCTTTAATCAAGTCCATTTCTGACCAGTTTTCCAAGACTGATATCTTTAATCAAGTCTCTTATCTGGATCAACTGGATCCAATAAGTCCAGCCTCCTTCTGGATTCAACAATCTTTAATCAAGTCCGTTTCTGACCAGTTTTCCAAGGACTTGATTTTTTTTTTTTTTTATTGTTTTAAAAGTTAATACCCTTAAAATTTTATTATTATATAATTATTTATATGTAGAATACTAATATTATATGCATGATTATATCGACAGGTGGAAATAAGAACCTAGCAGCGACTTAATGGGCTTGAGATTAGTTGTCCATTTTAACTGAAATATCTAAATATTTGACCTTTTATTCTTTCTTTTTTTTTTTTTAAAAATATAAAAAAAAAATTCCATTACTTTCGTTGAGTAACAATGCCTTGGCTTATTATATTATTAGCGCTCTCTTACCGGCAAATTGGTGGGGGAATGAGATTTGAAAATTTCTTGACCAAAATAGTGATAAATGTATCTTGAGGTTCTAAGAGGCAAAGTTACTGTTTAGTCCACTGAATTTTAGTTAATAACAGCTATAATTTTTAACTTTTAATCGTGTACACGATAATTCTAAATTTGAAAAAAAAAAAGATCGTCAGTGATAATCGCACGTCAGTGCCCTCTGTTTGTACTCAATAAATAGCTAAGTGGCACCAATAATATTAATTTTTAATCATTTTTGTTATGGATTTTTGCTTTCTTCCCCGCTTATATATGGCAAAATCATATTTTCCTTTTTAACATTTTAATTACAAAGAAGAAGTTAGTTCTTTCTCTCTTTGGAGAGAAAAAGTAAAGTGTACCAGCAATAAGAAAAAGTTAAAGGGAATTTGTACAAAAATAAAATATCAGCGTATTCTGAGACGGTACAGTAGAAAATCTCATACTTTTACATAAATAAATACTTGAACAGCAAAGAAGTTCATATAACATCCCTTCACTCATCAAAAACAACTATGTATATATAACATTAGTTAGTATTCTTGCTTTCATAACATTATATTAATATATATCCAACTGCTGCATGCATATATAATTATACAGCCAGTCCCTTTATGGAGCAAACTTAATTTATCGATGCCGAACGTTGAGTGTTGCCGCTTCTGTTACTAAGGTGTCGTAGGAGGCGCGCGGCTGCAGTTGTAATATGATCTACAACCGCGACGATAAGGTTTATCAGGTTGAGGATAAATGTTCGGATCCGGTGATGATGGCAATGGAGTACGACGAATGCCCTTTCCATACCCTACTAATCCTTATCCTGGCTCTCGTTCTCCTTTTTGCCGCTGCCATTTGTACAGGAAATAGTTTACTTCATTTTTACAGCCTTTCTTTATTATATATAATATTCTTTTCTTCATATATGACTACTTCTTTTTTCTTCAATTATATATACTCATTCCATTTATATAATAGTATATATATATAATATATATATATATATATATATATATATATATATTTTTTCTCGAAAAACTCGCTGAATAAACTTCAATTTTTTCTGATTAAAAAATTACTTTTTTAATTAATATCCGTCTTGTTAATTCTTACATAAATTTAAATCCTAATTTTTAAATATTATTTATTTTTTAATCTTTATGTTTTAATGGATACTAATAGCCTTGTAAATAAACTATAACATACATTTGTTTAATGAGTTTCTTTAAATTTTTAAAACCCCCCTCTCTCGATCTTTTCCGTCACGGAAAACGTCTCTGCTTTTCGCCCAGCAGCCCTCAACCCACGTCTCTCCCGCACATTGTCTCCCACCCCACGGATCTCTGCCCATTCACGATTGTCCCCGCACCAATCGTTTTCCGCCCACAACTCGAGGCAGGCCCACAATCCCTCCCCTGCTAAGAGTTTCGATGCCATTTACAATTTGGACGGATAACTAACGATAATCAGCCGCGCCAACGCAGAAGGTTTTCGAAGATTCTTTAACAATTTTAAAAGAAAAATTTGTTAATAGTTAATTACTTATGGGTATTTAGTGTCATTTAAACAATATAACAATAGTTACAAAATAAGTAATCTTTAGATATTAGCAGGGTTATTTTTTTTGTTTAAAAAATTTGAGGATTCAAAATATATTTTTTCTAGAAAAATAGGGGGTCATCCATAATTTTTCTTTCTTTCTTTATATTTATTAGAGACACATGCACAAAATTTAAATTGTAAAAGAACTATGCTGCCGAGTCACACTTCCATGCATGTGAAAAAAAAAAAACCGTCAATAATCCATTTCTTTAATATAGCATTTTTATTGTTATATATTTTGACCTAGAAGCGGGGAGATGCATTAGGATTGACAGAAGTAGAAAATATCAGACAAGGTAGAAGATCATAGGCAGTCATACTTTTTAGCATAAACGGATAACCAATTCTTGTAAAATTTTAAACCGAGCTTACTAAAGATAATCCACTCTATTCAAGTTGAAAAACTCTAGACATCGCCAATTATGGCTTGTTTATTGGGAACTTATAACTTGCACACCACGCATATAAGTTATCTGCGCGGCTCACCGTTATAAAAAAAAAAGTACGGTATGTTTTGAAAATTTTATAATATAAAAATTGTTGATAATTAGCTGTACTTTTTTACTAAACAGTTTTTTTAAAAAAGTTTTTAATTGCATTTTTTGGAACTTCAAAAATTAACAGATATTAAAAACAAGTATTTAGAATCTCTTTTAAAACCCTCATTAATATTTCTTCATAAACTCCCGAACACTACTTTAGGGAATATTTTTGAAAAAAAAAAATTAATAATTAAAATTCATAATTTTAATGTTGAATAACGTTTTTTTCAAAAGCCAGTAACATTACACATTTATTTTTATTATGGCGTGCCTTGAGATAATTTATCTTGCGGCGGCCGCGCCTAAGTTAAAATTGCATTTTTATATGGCTATCGAATTTAAAAGAGATGATATTACTCCACTTGTTTTTTGATTCCTGCACAATCTCGCGTGCGAAGGAGAAGGTGAGTAGAAAGCAGAGGAACATGACCAGGATGAGGTGAGCTTTAAGTAGCCTATGAATTGATCCTGTTGAAGCTAAAATTTCTCTTAATTTCCATTATATAGCAATTCTTGTTACAGCGATCTGATATCAACATTTGTCCTTTTTTTTTTTTTTTTCTTTTTTTAATCAACTTTCTCTATTGTTATGGAAATCAGAAAAAGGGCGTACCACAAAAATTGACTTATGGATATTTGGGAAAATATGCGGGGTGGACACTTGCGGTCAAAATAAAGTAGACAAGTCAAATCAAATAAATAAAAACTTTCTGGCATTTGAACTTTACGACGCTAGCAGTGTTGACGTCTCTACCGATTAGGATTAAGGACCATATTATTTAGAGAAAATCAAGTAAAAATAGAGGGAAAATTAAAAAAGTATATATTTTTATTAAAAAAAAAATAAATATTAGAAAATTAAAAAAGTTCAGTTCTTATTAATTTTAAATAGAACAAGTGAAAAACTCGATTAAAATTGACTTTTTCTATTCACTTTCATCTTTATTTAATTTTAGTTTCTTTTAACTCTTTTTCATAAAAAAAAACTACGAAAGTGGAAGGGAAAAGTGAGTCATTAAATTTAAGATTGATTATTATAATTCATTATTTTCTAAAAAATAAATTAAATATTATTATATTATTATAAATGATAAATTAACTATATTTATATTGGCATCTCTCGGTATCTTAACTTTTTGGCACATTTGTGTTTGAAAAATAATGCTGTAATATTTTTATTGATTAGCTTTATGACACATCTCTTAAAAACTTTTTCGACATCCTTGGTCCAAAGGATATGTGCAAAATTCTTGAACCTAAGTGTAAATATTTTTAACAAGTGGATCTAAGTGTAATATATTTAGAGTTTTTGGAACTCAATGAAAGTCTCCCTAAATTTTAAGCTTTAAATTTTTGCGGGTTAATAACTAAAAATTGTGCATGTAAATTAGTTTGAGGCATTTTATGAAATAAGTTGACTATAAAATTATTTGAGCATCTGCTGGAAGTACTAATGCGATGGCTAGGTAAGGCACCAGTATTTAATGTCTGACTCGGGACGCACACTAGATTAGAATTTTACTTCTAACTATGATCCTTGCTTAATGTACTAATTGATCGTGGTTAGAAAACGATATTAACAAAAATCAATAACAACAATACAGACAGAGTTCATATTACTGGAAAGATTTCATGTCGTTATCACAAAAAAAAATATTGGAAAGCCATCTGTTAGAATTTTGTCATTAAAATCTTACTGAATAAAATCTTTCACTATATCTTTGTGAATATTTATACACAGGCGGCGGGGACCCAGGTGGGTAGTGGGCAGCTGCCTCCCGGGACCTCTAGAGTTTTGGGTGGAACTGTTACTCAACTAAACAGCGCAATGGCGCGGGCTGGAGGTGGCGCGATCAAAGGATGAAGAAGGAGAGAAGCACAGAGGCCCGCGTGGTGAGGAATGAGGGAGAGAAGCCCCAGAGGTGTCATTGACCGATGAGGAAGGAGAGAGGAGATAGAGGGGTGGCTATGAAATCTAATTCTATAATACTATCATGCTCATAAGGCCCATATGGTTGAGAGATTGGGCCTAATAAATTTTATTCGATTAAATGCCTAGATTGTGCTCCAATTGTAAAAGTTCAAATAAACTTTAGTTTCGGATAGAACCAATCAACCGTAAATTTTACTTGTATATTTTTGTATTTTACTATATTTTAATAATTTACTTGTTAACTAAAGTAAAATTGGAATAATATCTATATGTTAGGCAGTCATTAATTTATTTTTTAATTGTTTCACTGTCTTTATGTAAGGACAGCAGAAAACACCACAATAGAGAAAACTTCCATTGGAAGGAATTCAAACAAATTTGGTCTTTCAAGGGACAGCAGCAAAACCCAGCGTTCTTTGTGAATCACAGTGAAAATACTATTACATTGAAGATACTTATTGACCAAATTTCTTGAACAATTATTAGAATCAGCATCGAACAGTTATCTGGAAGAGGAAGACCTGCAGAAACTCGAAATTATGAGCATGGCGACGATGAAGAACGCTTTCAGAGCAATGCTTATTTAAACTAGTACATACTTGTTCTTTTCCACTATAGATACTGTGAAGTTGTGCGTTGGAAATTCCAAAAATTCGTAGAGGTTTCGGTGCTCATATGTAGGTGGAGATAAGAGCGTAACAGCGACTGCAGGGGCTTGAGATTATTTGACTGTTCATATAAAATATCTAAACATTTAGCCCCTTATTTCTTTCTTTTAAAAAAAAAAAAAAAAAAACTTTTATGGAGGATACTGCTGTTCTTATCATCGTATTAATTTAGCTCTCTTACGTACTGTGGGATCTCTTAATCGTACAAGTAATGGATAGTATAAATATATTTATACTATCCCATACTTTATTCACATTTATTCTTGTTTAATTTTTTGAGAGACTTATACTAAAGTCCAAGATAAAAGTTTGTATTGCACTGTCATCTACTTGTAAAAAAAAGTTACACTTAGATCTTTTTATGGAGGATATTAAAATTATCAAGAAGGTGTTTAAAATTATCATAAGAATGTTAAAGTATTATTTTTGACATGAGGGTGTTAAAAATTAGCAAAATAATATAAAAAATTTACTAAAAAAAATACCAAAGTGTAAAGTGTCCGATGTGTGTCAAAAACACATTAAAATGTGTCATAAATATATTAAAATATGTCAAATGTCTGAAGTGAAAAAATTTTGAGATGATTTCAATGATGTTGAAATAATATGAAGGGATTGTAGTTCAATTATCCGTAAACACACACACACATATATATATATACACACACACACACATACACAGTTGCCTTATAAAAAAAAAAGAAGGCAAATTTACCTCATCCATTAATAGAGTTGGCAGCATTGGAATTCATAGGATACTGACAGTTAAATATGTAAATTTCTATATAATAGGCACGCTTTTTTACATGGAGATAGATCCAATTCAAGGATATATATTTATAGTATTGAAATAATGGAGTAATCTGATTACTCCCCTTCATCGGTTTCCCGCTATTGTTTGCCGGTGGTACTCTTGCAACCATATTTCTTTTTACATGCCGACGTGTATAAGGTTTACAAACTGGATTGTTGTTCCGGCTTTCGGTGGTTTCCAGTGGCCACGGAATTTCGAGACCAGGTTGGACGATCGAGGGTTCCGAGCGGGGTTAGGTCGGCGGTGAACGACGATGATTTGCGCCTTGCATGCCTTACGAAATCCTGCTCTTGGCTTCTCGTTTCTCCTTTAGCCGCTGCATTTGTAAAGAAATAGCTACTTCAACATATATATATTATATATATATATATATATCATATGTATATATATATATATATATATATATATATATATATATATAAGAGACTTGCAGAAAATTTAAATTGTAAAAGAACTATGCTGCCCAGACACTTTCATGCATGTGAAAAGAAAAGGCATCAAATAATTCATTGCTTTAATATAGCATTTTTATTGTTACAATTTTTCACCTAGCAGCTGGGAGATTCAGAGCGATGAGGATTGACAGCAGTAGAAAATAGCAGACAAGAGAGAAGATAATAGGCAATCATATTCTTTTGCATACACCTGATAACCAATTCTTGGGATAGGAATCGAACTCGGCAAGACCAAAAAGATAACAAATTCTTGTAGAAAGAATGAGAAATGTCAGATTAGCCTCTTTTTTTAAAATCCATCACAAATCAGTCCTTCTATCTTAAACCTTTTACAATTCAAATTCTTTTTGGATAATTCGTGTATAAGTATTTTAATTACTATATAAATATTTTTTGAAAAATATGAAAGTTATAAATTTTGATGAGAGATGATGCGACTCACTTAGCCTCAGGTTTCGGGTTTGCTTTGTTTATGGCAGTATTCGAGTTTAAAAGAGATGATATTACTCACTTGTTTTAGGTTCCTGCAGTTGGCGGGCGAAGGAGAAGGCGAGTAGAAAGCATAGGAGCATGACCAGGATGAAGTGAGCTTTAGGAGCCATGTATTGATCATGTGAAGCTAACCTTCTCTTTAATTCCCATTTATAGCAATTCTTGCACAGCGACTGATAACTCAACATTTGTTTTTTTTTTAATCAATTTTGTCCCTTTTAAGAGGACAAATTCGCCAATAAGCAAATAATAGATACTTGACACATAACAGCGATCGAGGCGCATAAATCGCTATGTCCAATCACGTAACACGCTCCGACATCTACTATTAACTCATCATAACTTCAAATAGGGCTATATTCTATAACCTCTCTCGCCGACCTGATCACGGCCCAACCTCCACACAGCTCGAAAGTAAAAACAACTGAACATGCACCTAGATAAATAATGAGCAACGCGTGTGAATAGATTCTAAGGTAATGATATGGTGCGACTTACACATAATAGATATACAAGAAAACACTAAGCCTAACTATAGAACATATAAATGGGTAATATTAATTCTAAAAAATTCCATCCTTACAAATCTCATTACCTCAGCATCACCAACTTCCTCATTTGTTAATTTTAACACTCACCAAAAACAATCAATAGATGGCCGGATACTCTTACCCGGATGTGTTCGGATGGTCCAACTACCTCGCAAAGATGGGTAAAGTCTATACATAGAGACGCGACAACCTACTAACGCATAATCCCTCAAGCACAGTACAAACCGATTGCTCTGTTTAGGTTATATTTTTTGTTTTTATTTTGGAATAAATTTTTTTATATGTCTGGCATGTATCTGGACGTGTCCATGAAATGTCCCTATTGGAGATTGTACGAAACAATATTTTGACGTATCTCGTATTTTTAAATAATAGCATAAACCTGACAGCAAAAATCTCCCTCGGAGAGACCTTTACTGCAAGGCGAACAACATACATAGACACCATGCAAATTATATTCTCTCATCATGCCTTCAGAAACGATACAACAAAGCACGTAATACATTCTAATTTTATTAGAAAATTCGTGGGAAAATACCGTCAAAGATACCCATTGAATGTAATGTCATATAATATCCGTCGAAAATTCTTCTTTATAGATTACAGCACGCTTGTGAGTGATTGCTAGTTCTCTCTAGTCTAAGTAGTGACTTCAGATTGCGAGTTTACCAACAAAATTGAGAGGAAGAGAGGAGACTTCAGATTACGCCTGCAGATAAGAGATGTAACAGCAACCTATTACCATAGAAAAAAAATACTACTAGAGAATGAGTTAAGTCACTTTACAGAAATTTTTTTTTTTTTAAAAATTCCTTTAATGGAAGGAGGGATATCATGTTGGACGCCAATGCATTTTTTTTTTTTTTTTTTTTTTTTTTTTTTTTGAGAAAAATGGACTCCAATGCAAGTAGACCACACAATTTGGAAGAGCACAATGTAACTAATAATGTAGGAAATGATGAGTAATATTGGCTATGCTAAGTTGTGGTGGAAGTGAATAATCACTATATTTACTTTCATTTCCTCATACATGTGACAAAATTCTATATCCGTTGCCCTTCTGAAACTTCCAAAACATATTTTCTGTCCACTTTTTGTTGGAAAATCCGTCGAAAAAATGATGGCGTCAAAGACCACCCATTATTCTTGTGATATCATCCATTCTTCTTCTCCTGCTATGAGATATTTCATTAACTGCTAAGATCATCTTTATACCACACTTGATGAATAACTGCTACTTCTCTACTGACAATTCCATTGACAGTTTCGATGGACATCAGTAAATGTAGAAAAAGGAATCAAGACGAGGGTTATAATGATGGCTTTGAAACGACTAGCACGAGGAAGAAGACGATAATCAAATGTTTCTGAGTCTAATCAACAAATTTGGAAAGAGCAGGAGACCGCAGATAAGAGATGCAACGGCCAGCTATTAGCCTACTGCAAGCGACAACCACAGAAAAGTAGTACTATGAGTTAGATCACTCTAAAATTTTCTTTTAAAGAAAAATACATATTAGCTCATGATTTTAAATTTTTAATAAATCAGCACGTATCTTCAAAGTTATGTCAAGAATATTTTAGCTATTATATAGACGTGATCTATATTTTTTATAGTTTAATTTTTTTTAAAAAAATACTTTCAAATAGTTATGCTAAGGTTTTAAAATTTTATTATGTTTAAAAATTAATCTGCTAACACACTAAAATTTTAGAGTCTTAAAGTATCTGCTTAGTATTTATAGGAAATTTTTGAATGTAAGAAAAATAAATATGGATGTGATCTTACAACATTTGTTTTAAATAATTTTTAAAAATTTTTCTAAATAGACATTTTTAAATAGGGGAAATTATGGATGACCCTTTGACTTGGTAAAAGTTTAATTTTTTACCCCTCCATATTTAATTTTTATACTATCCCTCGTTTTAAGTCTTCTTTTTTTTAACCCTAATAAAACTAATCAATTAATTTTCTGACGAAAATTTTTCCTTTTCGATTCTTCTTTCCTAATGAGATTTTATTATTTTGAGTTTTCTTCTCCAACATCTTCTTTTCGCCGCGCCGTCTTCTCGTCATCGCCATGGCAAACGTAATTTTTTTTTCATATTTTATTCTTATTTGTTTATTAGTCGTCGTTCGGCGCGCCGTCTTCTATAGTCATTGTCCGCCGCGCCGTCTTACTACCGTATCGCCATGGCAAACGTAATTTTTTTTTTCATATTTTATTTTTGTTTGTTTGTTAGTCGTCGTTCGGCGCACCGTCTTCTACCGTCATCCCCATGACAAACGTAATTTTTTTTTTCATATTTTATTCTTATTTGTTTGTTAGTCGTCGTTTGACGCGTCGTCTTCCATAGTCAATGTAATTTTTTTTCATATTTTCATATTTTATTCTTATTTTGTTATCTAATTTTCTCTTTCATCGCGTTGCCGTCCGGTCATCAAGTTGCATTCCCTAAAATTAAGCAAAAAAATTAGTAAACGGGTATGGATATTAGAGTCAATTTAATATGTAGAAGGGTTAAATAATAAGTAGTTTAAAATTAAGGAGTTATTGTTAAATATAAAAATCGAAAGGGCCAACAAATAACTTTTCTAAAATTTAAATACTTATTCATAATTTCCCGTTTTAAATATTAAAAGAAAGGATCATAAAGGAAAAGTTTATTTATAGCTCATAAAATCGATCTAGAGATTGATATGTAGCTCTCTTTTTTTTTTTTTTGTTTCTTAAAAAAGAAAAAAAGAGGACTATATATTGGCACTAAAACTTTAAAAGGACAAATTGCAAGTGAATTATATTTATAATGTATCGTTTACGAAAAAGTGCTTCATATTTATTAGTCTATAGTTTGGTGCCGTTTGGACATGGAGAATATTATTCTCCTTATGAATTATCAAACTGTTTGACGTGACATCGCCGTGGCTTTCTTTCTTCCTCAATGGATTGTTACGAATTTTCAAATAGAACTCCACTCATTAAGAAAAATTCTTTTTTTTTTTCTTTAAAGTGGAGTGAATTCTACTTATGTACATAGAGATTTTCGATGGAAAAAAAAAGGGCAGCAAGATGGGAACTTCCCAGGAAGGATTGATTTATAATGGCATTTAAATTGTCTGGAACAAGCTCGGCATCAGAAGAACTTGGATCTTTGCATCTTTTCTTATGGTGTTGGAGGAGATCGACGGCAATAAACGTGGCCTGAACATCCACGATAAAAAGGATTATTATGTTGTCGTGCCGGTATCTCTGTGTTTGTGTTGCGTGTTCGTGGAAAATGGATTTCTGCCCCGTCTGTTATCTTATCTTATCTTATCTTATAATTTACAACTTATATATTACTTGGTGGAATGTTTATTTGCTTGTTAAATTAGCCTTAATTTTTTCGATCGCCACAGCAACTGTTGAAAAAAACATTCTCTGTAATGATATATGTAAAAAATGATTTACGAAATCGAATATCTATTTTTAATGATTTGCTTACTTATATAGAAGATGATGTATTTAAGAGCATACCAAATGATACTATCATAGATCAATTTCAAAATATGAAGATCTATAGAGGATAATTGTAATATAATTTGTAGTTTTTTTTTGTAAGTATGATAATTACGACAACATGTAATAATATAATATTCTATTTTTTGTTGTTCTCTCACTAAACGAATTTGTATAACATGTGTGTTTGACTATCCTACCGAAAATTTATGAATCCGCTACTGCACGCACACATATATAATGTTTCCTTTTAATAAAAAAAAAGCAAATTTACTCATCATAATAGAGTGGAAGCATTGAATTCATAGGATAACTGACAGTTAATCTATTCTGTAGATTTCTATAACTATGCATACAAGCGCTATTCGCTTTGTAATCGGGAGACTAGATCCAAAATCCATAAGATGCTTTAATTCATATAGGATAATCTTTTCTGTAGAATCATACCTGTGAGTGACATTCTGACTACTACTCTCGCTGTCATATAACGTTTCCGCTACTGCCATTGCGACTGCATTTGGACAATGATACTTCCTTTAAATATGAGCGCTGTTATAAAGTCAATACCAGCGCTATAGGTCGGATTTTTCTAATGGGATCGATCATAATGAACGTGGATAAAAGCCTGGGAGTGCCCCAACGTTTATCCCCCGCCTTTTTCCATGTTGTTTTCGCCGCAAGCCTTTCTTCGCAATCCCTTCATCATGTGTTGTATCTGAAGAAAGCTAATAAAGTTTACATATATATATAGATGGCAACACAGCTCTATAAAATATCTACTACAGCAGCGAATATATTGTAAAAAGGAGCGTCGCGCAAAATTATTATATAGGAGAGTGTTTGATTGATGGTGTTAGAGGCGATTTCTGGTCTCTTATAATTCTGATACTACGTTCAGTGATGCAGACATAGTTGACATCGTATAATTACATTCTTGATAATAGTATAGTATGATTCAACGTATCTAGATGATAAAGCACCTCTCTAATGAAATGATAATATTTGTAATTCTTTTATGCACTCTGTTATTGGAGCATGTAGCGTTGTCGGGTAAGCATTGACTGTTGTGACTAGCTTCTAAAAATATAATTCTTACTGCTGAGAATTTAAGAAAAGAGGTTTATTCTTACTAATTATAAAATTTAAAATAATTTTTAGTTATTTTTGACACACATCATCGGTGAGTCGTCGGTGAGTGTGTGTGTGGTATATATATATAGGTAATATATATAAATAATATATAAGTGTAATATATAATATATATATTATATATATATGTTTATTAAAAAATTTAAACAGACAAGAAAAAAAGAAAAGACAAACAAAGTTAATGGTCAGTCAACACCCACGGATGGGATTGAAGTCATAATGGCATTTAAATTGTCTACAACAAGCTCTGGTCTAGAACAACATGATCTAATTGCATGCTTTTCTGTTATGGTGTTGTAGGTGCTCGAAAATAAACCGGGGCTTCTCGTGTGTGCACGCCCGCGCGCGTGTTGTTCAAGAGTATACACGCGCCAGCAGAAATTTAAATTTGTTTGGCCATGACAGAATATACAACCGCAGCAAGCAGACTAGAGAAGAGCATAGTCAGAATAGTCATTTTTGTATAAGACCAAATTACAGGGCAGAGATGTCATTTGTTATATGAAATATGGCCTCGTTAATCAGCATCCTATCAAGTTTAAAAGAGATGATGTTACTCACTTGCTTTAGGTTCCTGCAATTGGCGGGCGAAGGAGAAGGTGAGTAGAAAGCATAGGAAGCATGACCAGGATGAAGGTGAGCTTCTAAGAAGCCATGTTATTGATCCTGTTGAAGCTAACCTTCTCTTTAATTCCCATTTATATAGCAATTCTTGTACAGCGACTGATAACTCAACATTGTCTTTTTTTTAATCAATTTCTCGCTTGTTAAGGGAAACAAAGAATGGTCAACCAAGAATCCGGGTTGAAAATGTTCACGAGAATTCATAGAGTTTCCGATGCTCAATGTAGGTGGGGATAAGAACGTAACAGCGACTTCATGGGCTTGAGATTATCTGGCCGTTTATATGAAATATCTAAACATTTAACCCTTTATTCTTTCTTTTAAAAAATAATAAATTATGGAGTAATATTGTTTCTTTTATATCTTATTTAACGCTTTTATTGGCGTACTATGAGAATAAGTGTGATTTCAAAATCTCTTAATCGTACAAGTAATAGATATCATCTTATTATACTATCCCATAATTTTATTCACATTTATTCTTATTTAATTTTTTTAAACTCATTTTACAAAAAATTATAGGCAGCGCAAACTCAATGCTTGTCCTCCGACTTATACGTTTTCTAAATCAATTCCCTCTAACAAACGTGTCAATTTATTTCCCACGGCATCTCAAATGTCACAAAATTATCTTATATGTGTTTTTTTCCCCAAAAAATAAAGAATGAGCAGTTAATTCATTCTTATTTTTTCTTTTATTTTTCTCAATAACATGAAGATAACTGTAAAATTAGTTGAAAAAAATATAAATGTGGGTTTTTTATCTTTTCTTTCTAGTTTCTCTATTCTATCTTTTAGGTGGAATTACTTGAAATTTAGGGGCTGTTTGGATACATGTGGTTCACGTTCAACTGCTGCAGTTCGCGGCAACTGCTGCAGTTCGCCTCAACGCAGCCGTTTGGTTGCAAGCAGTTCACGTGGGCCCGTCGAAGGATGTGCTGGCAGTTTCGAGAAATGGAGACGCTGCAGTTGGGAACTACGACCAAAAACACCGCAGTTGCAACTCGCGAGCTCTTCGCGTTTTTCTAATTCAATTTCATTGTAGCTGTGTGTTCGCTCCGCGTTCCCGTCCCTCTCCCCTCTGCGCATCGTCGTTCTGCAGGTGTTGTTCTCCGTGATTGTTGTCGGTGATCGCCTCTTCTCTGATCCCTCTCTCGAGCGATCATCCTCCTCCTTGGCGGCTTCAGGAAACGGCGGAGAAAGGAGGGAATGCGAATGGCAGCAGCGGAGTGATTTGAGGAATTAGGGATCACGACGGCACTGCGGCGGCCGTACGATTACCCGACGGCGTGCCAGGCGCTGGCACTCATCTTGCGATCAGCCTTACACTTCCCTCCCGAAAGTCCCTGAAACTCCCTCGTCCTCACGACACATGGTGTTATGTTTTCTTCAGAATTTGTTGTATAGTCTTAAGAACTTTGTACATGGTGTTTTGTTCAATAAATATATGTCCATTTAATATTTACAGCTTTTCTATGTCTAATTTTTTTATCATATTGCCGTTTCAAGCCGCCCTCTAATGTTTTGGGGTGCGCTGGGCGTTTCAGCCCCCCGAAACGCACGTGGCGGCACGCGCGCGCGCCACGTCGCGGGGCAACGCGTTTCGGGGGCCTGAAACGTCAATCTTGGAAAACGGGGGCTGAAACGCAATTCTCCCATTTTGTTATGCATATTAACACTGTATAAATAAGTAGTGCAAAGTTCAAAATATTTATAGGCATTTAACTTTTAAACTACATACATGATACAAAAAATATACTCATACTAAATAACAGATAGAATAATAAGTAAATAATATAATTATTGATATATTAATAATAATATATAAAATGAATAATAATATTATTATTATTATTAATTATTATTGTTATTATAACATTATAGAATTGAATGTGTAATATTCAACTGTTTTTAATTGTAGCATTTTCGAAAAATAAAAACTTTCCTATATAAATTTTGAAGAATTCTTGGCAAGGTAACTATAGCACGAGGTTATCATATCCGTACAACTGCAGTCAAACCAAAAAAAAAAAAAATACCCCCCAAACCCAAAAAAAAGAATCTTAAAACTGGCAGGACTCAACTGCATCCAAACCAAACAGCAACGTTCCCACTGAGTAGTTTGAAGTGCGACCTAACCAAACACACTGCTTGCCCTTAACGAAAATCAGTAAATTACTAAACTTTTAGCACTTCTAGCTGCTTGTCGAAATTGCATCTCTTTCACTGCATCAACCAAACATCTCTTGTGTGTAACGTCAAAGATTTTGACAAATGTATTCTTATAAACTAGTTTACACCATAAACGATACACTGATATTAGTATATATATAAAAATAATATTGAAAAACATTAATTTCCTTTTTTTTTAATGTTTAATTTAATATAAAGTTAAATTTATTGTTTATTAAAATATTGTTACTTTATTTATTATATTTCATTGAGTCAGAAGAAATGACAGTACGCATATTAAACAATTTTTTAAAGTATTGTGAATAATGTGACATTAGTGAAATATATATATATATATGAATATTATAATATTGTGATATATTGGATAATATTTTATTTAGTAAAATTAATATTATATAATATAATTATATTTAATAATAATAATTTTTATATTTAAATTATTTTTGTAAAATTTATTTTGATAAAATATTTATTATTAAGATTAAATTTTTTATGTTTTTCGAGAAAATTACATGATTTTATAAATTCCTATCAATAAATACAAATATCACATGTCTTTTTTAGAATAAAAGTAATATCATATGGCACACCAAAAATTATTCAAAATGCCACATGGTGCAACGACTTTAATCACCCAATTATATATACTAGTTAAGATTGACGCGCGTTGCGCGAGCACTGCCCGTCGACTTAAAATTGATGATAGTATTTAAAAATAAATAGATAAATTTAGTTATGAAATATGCAATGACTAGATGATAAAAAACTGATGAATATTTGAATAGGATGATAAAAAATCTGAATGATTGATATTTTTTTACTGTCAATCGATGTCGTAGATAGCAATCGAAAGACGGCGAACGTGGAGCACGGCTTTCTATAAAGGAGCAGCCGTTAAATAGCACTATACGGTGTCGGTTGGACTGGCATACAAAACGGAATAATTTTTATTTTAATTTTTTAATACATGTTAAGACTTTAAAGAGTCCACACATAAATACTTTCTAAAAGAAATTATAGGATTTTGTCGAGAATATAACTGTTATGTAAATTTTTTGTTTAAAAATTACTTGTAATTAGCGTTTTGGATCTTCAAATTCTTAATACATTAACAACAACGAAATTTGTGTTATGACGCACAAACATACCCAATATATTGTGTATTTTTTTAAGAATAGTTCAATATGAAAATTGAAATTGAGAATTTTTTATAAGATTAAATACAATTTGTAATGATTAAAATTTTTAAAAAAATTAACTGTAAATAATATTTTTTGTGCTGTAAAATAAAATAATAAGGCAAATATTCTATGTACTTTGATACAACGCTTTTTTTTTTCCATTGCCCTCTCTCTCTCTCTCTCTCTCTCTCTCTCTCTCTCTCTCTCTCTTTTAATCCGTATATTACGTTATATTCAAGCATATCAAACATATAACTATATATATTTTTTAATAAAATATTCAATATAAAATTATAAAGTTTGATGAGTTATAACTTTTATATTGAAATTTTAAAAGTTACTTCTAAATTAGTGGTATGCGGCTTTAAGTCTTGACAAATTTAAGATTACTTCTAAATCATATTACGATACGCATAAATATGTCAAATATAAATTTAAGTATATTTTATGGGAAATTTCAACATAAAAATTATAAATTTTGATGAAATCTACATTTTAATGTTGAATTTTTTTAAAAAATATTTTTAAATAAATTTAAAAAAAAATATGGGTGAAATTAAAAAAACTAATTTAACGAAATCACTGTTCAAACATGGTTCAAATAACTGTTGAAGAGGCATTTTTTTGCAATTGCACCCTGTGTTTTTTTATTTGTTTTTGGATCCGTATATTACGATGTAGACGAGCATATCAATTATATATATTAGTATTTTCTAGTAAAATTTTTAAACAAAATATAAATTCCGATGAGAAGCTAAATATTTATGTTGAAAGTCTTTCTGAGATTATTTCTAATTGTTGGGTTTTGGGACTTCAAAGTCTGTTAACAAATTTAAGAAATAATGATCGTTGTTATAATATGGCACAAGCAATACTAACCTATAGTAGGTCATATTTTTTGGGATTAGTTTCAACAAAAAAGTTATAGATTTTGATGAGATCTAAAATTTTTCTAAAAATAAATTACGAGTAGATGTTTTGGAGTTTCAAAGTTTTAACGAATTTAAAAATAAAAAAAAAATACAAGGATGATATTGCAAAAAGTTAAAAAATGGAACTGTTCAGAAAACTGTTAGCATAATTTTAGATTCGTATAGTATACACGAGCATACCAAACATATATCTATGAATATTTTTTTAGAAAATTGTTAACACAAAAGTTATAAATTTTAATGAGAATTATAGAATTATTATATTGAATTTTTTTTAAATCGTCAGCTTATAATTAATTATAGGGCTTCAAATCTGAAACAAATTTATAATAATTAAAATTATATTAGAAAACGCACAAGTACACCCAAATATATATCGTAGATATATTCCTTAGAATCATTTAATGTTATTTATAGATGAATCTTGCGAGATGTATAATTTTTCAGTGTGTGTTAAAATATTCGAAAATAGCTATATTATACGTAGGCTCGAAATTTAACAGATTTAAATAAAAAGATTTAAAACCATAGGAGTGACAATGAAAATTTCAACGAAAGTACTGTTATTGAGAAATTTGAATGAGCTTTTTATAAATTTGCCCGGAGTTTTTTTAGTGTGTTGGGGTAGAGTGTGGGCGTAGTTGTTTGGGATGAGACGTTTTATTTAATTTTTATTTTTAAACCCGTATAATATCTGTACACACGAGTGTATCAAACATATATCTATATGTATTTTTTGGCAAAATTTTTAATATAAAAATTATAAATTTTGATGAGCACTATAAATTTTATGTTGAAATTATTTTTTTAAAAGTACTTCTGAATTAGTGTAGAAGTTCCAAATTTTAAAAGATTTAAAAATAACGAAAATCGTTTTAAGATACGTACAATTGCACCAAACATATATTTAGATATATTTTTTGAGAATAATTTCAACATAAAAGTTGTAGATTTTGATAAGTTATAATTTGGATATTGAATTTTTTTTAGAAAATACATTTAACTATGTGTTACGGGGTTCCGAAGTTTTAACGGGTTTAAAAACAAAATTTAAAAAGAATATGGGTGAAATTGAAAAAGTTCAAAGAATTTAAGTATTCAAAATAAAAATTATTAATTTTGGTGAGCACTATAAATTTTATGTTAATTTTTTTTTTAAAATTTTGTTTTTTAAATTAGTGTAGAAGTTTCAATGTTTTAACATATTAAAAATAACGAAAATCGTATTACGATACGTACAAGTGTACCAAACATATATTTAGGTATATTTTTTGGAAATAATTTTAACACAAAAATTGTAGATTTTGATGAGCTTTATAATTTTAATGTTGAAATTTTTTTCATAAAGTACTTTTAATTATGTGTTATGGGATTCCGAAGTTTTAACGGGTTTAAAACAAAATTTCTAAAAAAGAGGGGTGAAATTGAAAAAGTTCAAATAATTTCACTATTCAAACAACTGTAGATGAGGGATTGGCTATTTATATATAGTATAGATAACTTATTGAATACTTAGTTCTATTCATTTAAGTTATTAATATCATGTCCTAGAAAGAGAGCTTAATAAAGAAAACTAAATAAGAAATAAACTATTAGCATATTCTGAGATGGTACAGTTGAAATTGAGTCTCACACTTTTACATGATATAGTATCCATGCTCCAAATGTGGCTGAGCGAACCTTATTCATAGAGCTCAATCTCGAACTTGACTGTTCCCGCTGCTGTTACTAAGGTGTCGTCGGAGGCCCGCTACGGCAATGGTAGATTGGGGAGCATGCTTTAGGAGGTGGAGGCGGGGAGACAGGTTCATGGCATCTGTAACGAGCTTGACAACGGCGACCGGTATAAGGTCCACCACGAGCAGGGTCGTTATAACTACTTGTACGACTCTCTGCTGTATCCGCTTTTAGACTTTCTTCCGCTGCTGCCGATTTATGACAACAGGTGTAAAGAGGGGTTCATTATTTACGTTTCGTATTCTCAAAAGGTCTAACTATATATATTTAGAATTAAAGATCATGTACTCACTGGATTTAGAGTACTCTTGCAGTTCACGGCCGGCGAAGGAGAAGGTAGTGAAAGTAGAAAGTAGGAGCACGGCGAGGATGAAGTAAGCTTTCGAAGCCATGTTTTTGCTTTCTGTGGCTGTGTGTGAGGGATATATATGTTCAATAGCTAACCTCCTATTTATGACAATACCTGGAGATCGCGTGATTGCTGCTAGTTCACCATTGATTTTTTTTATTTTTCGTATTAATTATTCACTATCTTTACGTCAACAGCAGAAAAATCAGTATAGAGGGAACTTTCATTGAAGGATTCAAACAATTCTTCTTAAGAATGAAGACGAGTGTC
>MJHO01000527.1:46195-57659 GCA_002076135.1 Xerophyta viscosa | reverse complement strand
GTTCTCCTCCACGCGCGCGGGCATCCCTCCTCCACCGGCCTTTCCTCTGACTTCCGACGCCGGCGAGAAAGACGACTGCGAGGAAGTTGTCCAGCAAGCTTCAGCACCGAGAGAAGCGGTGAACTTTCGACCGGCAGCTCGGCCTTCGGACGGCGACGCACCATCATCCTGGGTGGCTGGTGGTGACAACGTCAAACTCCGGAGCTCTTCACGGCGTCCACCTCCCGCGTGCAAAAGTTGCACACAACCGAGCGATAAAGCTCTCCGTGCACCGCTACGTCGGTCTCGGCGAGATTAGGAGACGCCGGAGACTGTGTTCGGCCGTGAATCTGAGGCTTCGTCGACGTGTTTCGGCGGCCGGAATTGGACAGCGAGGGAGACGGTAGATGCAGCTACGGGAAAAGGAAGAAGAAGAAGAAGAAGAACAGTGTTCTTCTTAAACGGGCCCAAAATTAGATTTAAGCCCAATTCGATTTAATTAGATTAAATCGAATTTCGGTTTCGCGAGCGTCTCAGCGTGGACTAGCGTTAGAGGCCGGGTACTTTCGCGGCTCTATTCATCAGAATCCGAGGATCGTTACGTGGCGTGTTCGACCCGCCAAGGTATATCGATAAACTCGTACTGCGATTAGATGCATGATAGGATCGCGTTAAAATTAATTAGATTAATTTTAATTATCATGCGTGGTTACATGTGATGTAATTGTTTCGATTATTATAGCATACCAATGTGATCCTGTATTCGGGTACACGGGGCTTTTGTAATAAAAATTTTAAATTTTCGCTGCGCATCTGATGTGGTATTGACCCCGATAACCCAACATAAACGATGTATACTCCGCTTTAAATTAATAAAAGAAAAATTGGCATTCAAAAAAAAAAAAAAGAAATTGTTGCACACATTACAGATAAATTTCTGTTATACACGCACAAATCACAGAAAAAGAAAGGTAAATAAGTGAACTTTTGTCAATAGAGAGACCTCTTTGCAAATCAATTCAAAGCATTTTTGAAAAATGGTGTACTTTGATGTCAGAGCTGAAGGCATAACGAACTGCAATCGAAAAGGAATCAGGAAATTGAACACACTACAGGCTCTGAGTACCAATGTTTCGTTCAGCTTCAAGGAAAACATAAGCATACGAATAAGTACTTGTGGTGCTTCTGTCGAACAAGGACAAGACTTTAAGAGTCGTGTTCATTCAAAGAAGAAAAATGACAAAATGTCTACCTTCAATCCCAAAAAAAAAAAAAAAAAAAAAAAAAAAGAAAGAAAAGAAAGAGAAGAGGAAAAAAGGATTGAACATAAAATTTTGGTCCTACATGGCATAGAAAAAATTATTTTGGAATAGCAAAGAAAAAGTATGTTTCGAAAAAATTATAGAGATGTCATAACAGGAAAGAAAGTAAACACCAAATCTATTTCGAAAACTTGTGTTCACTAGCAAATAAGGAGGGATGATTCACTCAGTCACCTCAGGATGATGTTTACCAATGACAAAACATAATGAAGACTCGGGGAATCACAAAAAAATTTGGCGCCCATCAAGACCAACAAATTCGAAGTGTACATGTGAACTGGAATAACCCCAAAAAAAAAAGAAGAAAAAGAAGAAAAGAAAAAAGCCCGCTAGATTGAAAATCCGAAAGGAAAACCTAGGCAAAATCAGCTAGGGCATAAAAAACGAATGCAAAATTTCTTCGATTTATTAATTTAAATCAAGAATATACATATGAAAATTTACACTCTGCAGGATTCATACGAATTCATCTTCTCATCTCCAAACACCACAAAAAAATAAGAATAAAATTTCTTGACACCACTTTACAAAAATAAGCCATACTATCTCCAAACTCCACTTTTCGAAATGAGCCAACAACCAAAAATCTCAATTTTCAGACTTTCTAGCTGGAGTAATCTCGTTATTCGGAAGTTCTTCCAAAATCTGCATACTTTCAATTTAGAGGTTCAGATTGAGGACTTCTCCTCAAAATGAAAAGAAGTATGCTACAACTTGCATTTCATGAAAAATAGAAAACTCATACAGTGATAAGCTACGAGCTAAACTCGAGTCCCATGCGACTTACTGAAAATGGAAAGCAAGGAATATGAAGACAAGAAGATTTTGTAGTTGACGAAAGATGAGAAAATGGTCAACAATGGAGGGCAAGCTGCCAAAAATATGGGCATTATTTCTCCATTGAAGAGTTCGAGCAAACGTCCATGTACTTAAAATGGGGCAAAAATTTTCGTACGAAAATTTTGTAACGATCAAGGAAAGCAAAACACAAATGAATGATTCCACCAGCTACACTGGGGCAAAATTTTTCTTTCGAAAAATTTTAACCCAGAACAAATACACATCAATAGCTGACAAGCTTACAAACTGGGGCAAATTTTGATTACGAAGTTTACAAACAAGCTGATTTCCAACAGCAAAATGCATATCAACAAATGACGAACTGCAGCATTTTTTAAAGACATCAATCAGCAAAGAAAAAAAAAAAAGGGGAAGGAAAGGGATACAGGGGCAATGACTTATTGGATAGTCGGATTGACCGAACATTTACACACAACATATTTTCAGAAAAAAATAAAAAAAATCACAAAACTTTTTTTTGGCAATTCTTTCCAACATGAAATCTTTCAGCCACTACATAATTTTCATAAAAACTACTTTTTACATTATCAAGCGACAAAATAATTTTTTTTTTCTTTCTCATTCTAGAACATCAGAAACTTGACATTTTGAACCGACTGTGTTTCATGATTATAATTTTCAACATTTTAAATTCTTGAACCGACTGTGTTCCAACGTGAGACGACTGATCTCATTATAAACTTTTCCCTTAAACCGACTGAGTTTTAACGAGACGACTGATCTCAATTTTAAATTTCACTTAGAAAATTTTATTTTTGAACCGACTGTGTTTAATTCGCAAGATGACCGATCTCATTCTAAGACTTTTCTTTTGAAACAACTGGATTCCATCAAGAGCCGAATATTCTCATTTTCGAATTCTACCTTGAACCGACTAAGTCCTGTCGAAAGCCGACTGCGCTTATTTTCAAAAAAAATTTTGAAACAATTGCATTCCGTCAAAATCCGACTGTGCTAATTTTCAAAATTTACCTTGAACTGATTGAGTTCCATTGAAAGCCGACTGTGCTCATTTCAAATTCTATCTTGAACCGACTGAGTTCCATCAGAAGCCGACTGTGCTCCATTTTTATAATTTTCTCTTAAACCGACTGAGTTCCATCGAAAGCCGACTGTGCTCCTTTTCAAAGTTTATCCTGAACCGACTGAGTTCCATTAAAAGACGACTGATGTTATTTCTCACTTTACTTCGAGCCGACTATGCTCCATCACGAGACCACTGATCTCATTCTCAGTTTATTTCAAGCCGACTGTGCTCCATCACGAGATCAATGATCTCATTCTCAGTTTACTTCAAGCCGACTGTGCCCCATCATGAGATGACATATCTCATTATTTAAAAAAAAAAAGAGAGAGAAACTCTGTTTGAAGCTTTTTTGGTTTCTCACTCGCCGGACAAAATGTGGTATCTCTTAATCTTTGCCTAAACCTTCTACAAAGGATTGGAAAAAGAGGGGCAACTGTCGACACCCCATTTTGTCCGGGCTGCCAATTTACATTAAACGAAAATGCATCTATTGGAACCCGCATGGCATAGTTAAATTCGACCTAACTCGATTAGGCCCAATTAGCTCTGATTTGATCCAATTAGACGCAATTAAGCTTAAAGGGCCCAATTAAGCCAAATTAGCCCAATTGAGACCAATTATGTTCGATCGAATTTAATCAACTCGATTAAATCTGATTAAGCCCAATAAAGTCCAATTAATTCGATAAAACTCAATTCGATTCAATTTAATTTAATCGGACATATTTAATCAAAGTGAATATTCATACAAGTCCTATACAAAAAGTATTTAATCGTAAAAATCAAAATCTTAGATGTAGAGGGTCTAATTATGCCAATGATCAAAATATTGGACTTGAGCTTGCAAAATATTGAGAGGTTATTGTTGCAAAATAGCAAATGTGGGGTTTTTTCTTGTAATATTTGCAAGTTGCATGGTTGAGATCCACATTTGAAGGGAGAGGTTAGAGGTTTTAAATAGAGGGGAGTGCTGGAGAGAGAGAGAGAGCAGAAGAGGAGAGAGAGAGAGAGGGGCAGTAGAGAGAGAGAGAGTCTGGTAAGAGAGAAAGAGAGAGAGAGGATCACCGGTGAATTCACGTCCGCCCACATTTCCGTCGGCTCAAGCGTCCACGACGACATCTCCAGACTCCTGTGACGACAACGCCGCGCTGACCGGAATCGCCGTCGCCACGCCAAGCTCCGGCCGGCGCCTCCTAAAACTTCCAAAATCCCAACAATTCAATCCACGTCCAAACCTCGAGGTAAGTATCTTAAAATCTTCTCCTCATGTCTTAGAGCATGGGACGCCGGCGAGTCACGGCGTCGGAAATAAAAAAATAAAACAATTCACCCGAAATTACACCCTCGAATATCCCTCTGTACACACGTCGAAATCAAATTTAGACATCACCAATGAATTCAGGACCCTTGATAACCTTACGAACGACTCTCTCGACAGCAAATAATCACCGCCGCCGAAATCGGCCGAAACTTCACACTCCCGAAAACTCATTAAACGAAGCTTCTAATCTAATTTTTGACGTCTCCAACGCGTCGGGTATGGTTGAAAACCCCTGGGTGACTCCCGGAGGGCCGCCAGCGGAGGTCGAACGGCCGCCGCCGGCGGCGGATTTAAAAAAAACGAAAAAAAAAAAGCATAAATTACAGTTCGCGCAGGTTGAAGATGACCTAACGGGTCGGATCTGCGCCCGAGACCTGCCACCCGTAACTCGCTCCCGTTTCAGCGTAAACTTAAAATTGCGACCAGCTGAGCCGGTCGCGACCGGCTCAGACGGTCACGCATCGTTTTTAACAGACGCGGTCGCACCCACGCGCACCTGGTCGCGCCCGCGCGTCTGGTCCGAGCCGTTTCGGTTTGGGCCGGACCAACTTGGTCCGGTCTAGCCCTTTAAAGTCCCAAATTCGTTTAAATTCGTTTTAAATCAATTTTGATGGATTATAGGTGTATACTTGTAATCCAAATGCATATTTGGAGGTGTACACTTCCAATCATACATTTTCTTAAGCTTAACACAACGTTTTAAAACCAAATCTCACCAAAAATATTTTATTTTATTTTCTTTTAAAATGAGTTATAGGTGTATACTTTTAACTCAATTTATTATTAGAAAATAGAGGTGTATACTTCTATTTTCTAATCATTTTCATAAAAATTGACCTTCTTGGGTGATGAAGAGGAAAGGAAACGCGCTGAGCCCATCACTAATAAAATAATATTTTTTCACTACATTAATATACACTCCTCCGACGCTAAGCACACACACAACACATGAATTGTACATTTATTTATTCATTTATTAAATAATGTCTATAAATATATCGTTATTTGATATTAGACTCACTCGATCATATAAATTAAGGATTAGAACAGCGGTGTATACCGCTATTTTTATTCTTCTTAGTTTAAATGAACGAGGAATTCACCTACGAATAGTAGCGGTAAAGAAGTGGTGTATACTACTTTTCACATCTATTATACGTATTGGAGGAAGACAAATCCCATTTAAATAATAGAAAGTATGAAGATAAGATCGGTGTATGCTGGTCAAATATCGTAAATTCTATTATTTAAATTTATTTATCAAATACTAAAATGAGAAATAGGTGTACACTTATTCTTTTTTTACGTATTTGGTAAATAAAAATGATATTTTTATACATAACAAAATTTGTGCAAAAATAAATTCAAAATTATGCTTAATCAAATATAGAGTACTCTCTTTTGAGGGGCGCTGTAGGGGTGTTCCGTCTTCCACACACGTAAACGACGAACGAGCCTTAGAATCTCAATGTGCCTTATCCCGGTTTTCTAGATTTCCATTAAATATCTAGGTGGCGATTTCAACCCTTTCCCTCTCCGGAGGAAGGTCGTCAACACCCATTTAAAAGGAAATCAATTTGCGAATTTCAGAGAGTTTTCGGTCGACCAAAAGTTGAGAACCGGTCGACCGATACTTAACCCGAAAGCTCAATTGCCTGCTGTAACAGTTTCGGTCGACCGACCGATATTATCGGTCGACCGAAAATATCAGAAAATCAGAAAATAGTTTTCAGAAATGAAATACTCGCCCCCTGGAAATTCGTATGTTACCTGAGTTTTGGAAACCAACCCTACACGTGTAGGACCTCCTAAACACCCAAAATACGCGAAGACGACGAATTTAGATAAAAAACTCTTTAAGAACCGAAATACGGTAAAACAATAGTTGAATGCATCAAAACTCATTTTTCAAACTTAGCGTCTATTCCAACACATACGCAAGACCAAATAGGGTTAAATACACATGCTCAACCATTCTAATGCCCACTTGGGGACAAAGCATTATATATAGTAAAATATGCACTGTTTCATATAAAACATTAGAATCTCATACAACTTGTGATCCAAAAGCTTTACAAGTAATTTATACAATTCCCAAAAGAAATACATGCTATGTGTAGGTTAATGCTTCACTTATATACATCTTATATCATAACTATGTGTGACTAGACTAGTATACAAAATGAAGTCTATACATTTGCTAGTCTCCAAAATCTCAAAATACCTTCTAGTTTTCCCTCTCGCTCGCTACGATGACTACGCGAGGTCCTTGCCCTTCGCGGACGAATCTGAAAAACAGGGCAACAAAGCGGTGAGTCCTATGACTCAGTGAGCGGCACATCGGTGTCCTCCCTTGGGGCGCCAATGCAACACCGCACACAAAACACAAACATCACTATTGACATCATCATACACAACCACAAGCATAATCATTTCATATGCATCAACATCAAGCATATTCATCACATGTGCAATAAATCAACAAGCATGCTTTGGCTCGTAGCAGTAATAATCACCCGACCAACCAATTATGTATTCACTTTGTTAAATCAGCGTGATTCACTAACCCATCGTAGTTAGTCAACATTGTTTATTTAGGTAAAGTAGGTCCGACACGAACTCTCTAGCCAAGGCTCCTAAACCCCAACCTAGGCTAAAGCAGTTCCGGACACCTACACTCATACCAAGGCTCTTCGCCCGCTGTCGTCGGGTTTTTCGTCACGACACGACACTCACGGTAGGGGCGACCCCACAGCGCAAAATGGGGGCTACTCGTACTCTTTACGCCTTCTGCAACCGAGCCTCGCTCAACGTAGCAATCGCCTGGCCAACGGCTGATTCGCAAGGTACTACCTCCACCGTCCTTCGTAGAGGCAAACTCACCGCCTTAGGTACTCTAGCCGGAACCCTCCGCCCCAGACATATTGTCCCCCCGGAATCATTACATCGGGTGAACTCATTCGATACTCGACGGAGATCCCGACTACACAGAGTACCCGCATTTTATTAAGGCACAACCAATACGATTGTCTCTAGAGCTATTTTACTTTACACATCGTATACATGCTCACACAACATCACATATCAACATGGATAACATAGTTATTGAGCAAAACCATACAAAGTTCATAATTTTTGAACATAACATAAATGTACACACCATGATGCACTACTCAAGGCTAGCATTCTTAGCATCACAAGAGTATTATATAGCATGTTATATGAATCTATAGCACAATAACCAATAATCAACTAGGGTTCTTGACCTGGTTACACACTTTCATCAAATTCATGTAAACACACCCCAAGCATACCATTAAACGCATCCTCATGCATACCAACGCACACACACATGGTCTTAAACCGCTCACCTCGAATTCAATCTCTCCACGGGCTCACAACCGGAAATCTCCGCGAAACCGAAAATCGGAGTAATCTACGCGTAGGACAATACCGGGAGAGTGTGAAAAATCAAGTTTAAATCAAATAAAATCAAGGAAAATGAGATGATCACCTAGGGGGAACTTACCTAGGGCTCCAAAACTTCTCTTCTCGGGTAGAAATGAAAAATAACCGCAAATAACACTAAAAACAACCCTCACCAACTCTCAACAGCTATGATCGGTCGACCAAAACAACTATTGGTCGACCAAAAGTCCCGAAATCTGCATAAACAGATTCAGTACCACACTCGGTCGACTCGCTACGGATCGTACGCTCGCGCCAACGAAACTCCAACTAGGCCATCTCGTCCCCAACGCGACCACGCATGCATCCCCACACAATAGCAAGCCTCACACGCACATGCAAGTCCAAGAAATCATAATGTACACATACCCAACATGCATAATTAGGACTTAGCAAAAATTTTTCAACATCCACATACAAGTCTAAAATCATACAAGAGCTAAAGACTACGAAAATCTAACTCGGTCACGGACCTCACATCCCTTCCCACTTAGGGGATTCGGTCCACCGAATCGAATAGGTGAGGAAATCGCGCACGCATATCAGCCTCGGGTTCCCAGGTAGCTTCCTCGAACCGCTGATTACGCCACAAAACCTTCACCAACGGTATTACTTTGTTTCTCAAAACCTTATCTTTCCGGTCTAGGATCTGCACTGGCTGCTCCGGATAAGTAAGATTTCCCTGAACTGGGATCGGTATCGGTATTGTAACTACTGTCGGCTTAGCCAAACACTTCCTCAACATCGAAACATGAAAAACATCGTGAATGTGCGACATCGAATGTGGAAGCTCCAGTCTGTACGCTGCCTATCCGCTCAACAACTCTGAACGGTCCAATATACATAGGGCTCAACTTGCCCTTCAACCCAAAACGCTGCACACCTTTCAACGGAGAGACTTTCAAATACACAAAGTCTCCCACCTGAAACTCTAATTCTCTGTGACGCCTGTCTGCGTATGATTTTCTGACGGGACTGAGCATTCTCCAGTCACTGACGTATTACCTGTATCTTCTGGTTAGCTTCCTCGACAACGTTGGCACTCACAGTGCCCGGATCAATCATCTGTTGTTGTAGGCAAACTCTACCAGAGATAGGTGATCGTCCCAGCTACCGCCAAAATCCAATACACAGCCTTGCAGCATGTCCTCCAAGGTCTGTATCGTCCTCTCAGACTGTCCATCGGTCTGCGGATGATAAGCGGTACTGAACCTCAACTCCGTGCCCATCTGCTGCTCGAACGCTCTCCAGAAACGTGAAGTGAAACGAGGGTCGCGGTCTGACACTATACTCAGTGGTACCCCGTGGAGTCTGACGATCTCCGCTATAAATACGCGAGCCAACCTATCAGGTGTATAGGTGCTCCGAATCGGGATAAAATGAGCGGTCTTCTTCAGCCGGTCCACTACCACCCAAATAGTGTAGAAACCGTACCTCGTCCGCGGTAATCCCATGACAAAATCCATGGTCACATCCTCCCATTTCCACAAGGAAACCTCTAACGGTTGCAAATATCCACCAGGCCTCAAATGTTCCGCTTTCACTTTCTGACATACCGCACACCGCGCTACGAAGTCCCTGACCTCTCTCTTCATGCCCAGCCACCAAAATTGTGTCTTCAAATTCTTGTACATCTTTGTGACCCCTGGATGCACTGACAGTCTGCTGTTATGTGCCTCGGATAAGATCTGCTGTCTGAGCTCGGTATCCTGTGGAACACACATACGGCGTCTGTACCGGACAATATCATCTGGTCCAATGTCATAATCTGTCACCCCTTCGGACTCAAAGCACGCTCGTACCTCCTGAAGTGCAGCGTCGCCCTGCTGTGCCGTCCTCAGCCGCTGAAGTAGCTCCGGCTCAACCCTATAAGTAGCGAAGAGGACCCCTGGTGCACAATCTACAGCACGCAAGCCAAGGCGGCCAAACTGCTCTGCGAGATCCCACTCTAACATATATAAATCTGTCAGGCGAGCGGAGCTCTTTCGGCTAGAAGCATCAGCTATGACGTATTGCCTTGCCAGGATGGTTTTAAAGTATACGACACTTGAAGTCCCTTCAGTACTCCAACCACCGTCTCGCCGCCCAAATTCAATTCCTTCGTTGGAAAAGATATACTGTAGGCTCTTAATGATCTTGTATATCTCAAAGTCCTCGCCATTATCAAGTAATGCCTCCACAATTTCAATGAAAATATTGACCGCGGCTAAATCTAAAAATCATGTACGGGATAGTTACCCTCGTGCGGTCTTCAGCTGTCGAGGATCCATAAGCTATAACCTGGACCATGGCTGCATCAGCAGGCACCAACCACTCAGAAGATGCATCCTGTTTACTAAAAAATCGCCCTTGATCATCAGGTAAAGCCAACACTGGTGTTGGTGGTTCCCAATCTTACGCTGAGTTCTTGGAGCTCTGCTCACACGCATCACTCCACTCGAAACCGAACGACTTTCGCGTTCAATTTGGTCATCGGACTCGCCAACCTCGCAAAGTTCTCAATGAACCTCCTCTAATACCCAGCCAAACCAAGAAAAACTACGAACCTCGGTCGCTCTTGGGGCCCTCTTCCCACTCGGGAAGGTATCGAACCTTTAGCCGGATCGACAGCCACGCCCTCCTGGGACACAACATGACCCAAGAAATGCACCTGAGAAAGCCAGAACTCACACTTGCTAAACTTAGCAAACAATCGTTTCTCTCGCAGGACCTGCAATACCAACCTCAAATGTTCGGTAAGCTCCTCCTGGCTACGAGAATACACTAGGATATCATCAATAAATACCACCACAAATCGATCCAAAAACAGCTGGAAGATTCTATTCATCATATCCATAAACACTGCCGGTGCGTTCGTCAATCCGAACGACAAAACCAAAAACTCAAAATGACCGCACTGAGTACGAAAGGCTGTCTTCGGCACGTCCTCGGGTCTAACCCTCAGCTGATAATACTCGGACCTCAAATCTATCTTTGAAAACACAGCGGCTCCCCTCAACTGATCGAAAAAGTCATCAATCTGCGGCAATGGATACTTGTTCTTGATCGTCAACTGATTCAACTGCATGTAATCTACGCACATCCGTAGACTACCATCTTTCTTCCTCACAAATAATACCGGTGCACCCCACGGTGACGAACTAGGCTGGATGAACCCCTTAGCTAACAATTCGCCTAACTGGGTTTTCAACTCTACCAATTTGGCCGGCGCCATCCTATAGGGTGCCTTGGAGACGGGCGCCGCTCCAGGCACTAAATCAATCCGAAACTTGGTCTCTCGCTCTGGCGGCAATCCAGGTAACTCCTCTGGAAACACATCGGAAAACTCGCAGACAATCGGAATACTCTCGAGCTGCCCTGACTCAACATGCGGGTTCAACAAATAGGCCAAGTAACCCGAACAACCTCGCTCAAAAAGCCTATTCGCCTTTAAGGCACTAATAATCAGGACACCCTTCTGAAAGAGTAGATGCCCTAAAAGCCAAT
>MJHO01000527.1:27055-45100 GCA_002076135.1 Xerophyta viscosa | reverse complement strand
GCCAAAACTGTTTTGGTGGTCCGCGGTTTTGCAAATTCGTAAAGGTCCGAAATTGCAAAATAGAAACTTAAGAGTTTTTTTTCGTAATACGTGAAATCTTTCGATTTCTCGCGGGCGCGTAACCGCCGGCGTTATGCGACGTTTCGCGGGCGGCCGGGGAACGCTGACGAAGGTGAATCGCTGCTAGCACAGCCTTATATCTCATTTCGTCGGCCACCGCGCGTGTATGCATTCCTCTTCTTCTCCGTTCATCTCACTGTTGCGGGAGTTGGCGTGGCGATTGCGAGCTTCGTTGGCGGCGTTCGTCATGTCTCAGCAAGTTCCAGTCGGCGACGACGATGAATACGTCTTCGTGACATTTCGGCAGCGAGTGAGAAGTAAACGGCGGCGAGTTCGAGCTTCGTCTGTTTTCGGCTGCAAGAGTTGCGAGCGACATATGAAGGGCTGCAACGACTTCGGCGGTTTTCCGCCGTCAGCACGAACGTGTTCGGCGGACGACGACGAAGGTCCTTTGACGACGGTCGGTTGGCGAGCCGATCGACTGCTTGTTGTTAACGAAAGAGGATGCACACGTAGCACGCGGGCCTAATTACAGATCCAGTAGGCCGGCGGCCCAAGTTCGTTTTCATTCTATTTAATCCGATTAAATCGATTTCGGTTTCGCGTTCGTCTCCGCCTGGATCACTGTTAGAGGTCGGGTACGTTCGCGGCTTAGTTCATCAGAACCTAATATACTCGTGACGACGACTGCTTGATTTTATTCTGGAGTTCATATTACACGAATTCAAGGTAATCCGATAATCTCGTAAAACGCGATTAGTAGCATGATAGGCCCGAATAAATTAATTAGATTAATTTATTTTATCATGCATTTTAAGATGTGATTTATCATGTATATTCGATATGCATGTGAGTACGATTATTTTAACATACCAATGTGATCCTATTTCGGGTTTTACGGGCATTCTTGTAAAATTTTTTAAATTTCCGCTGTGCATGCTGATTGTATTGATTTATCTCGTATCCCAACAACACCGACGGGTCCCCTACTAGGCCAGCCCATCCTAGACACTATCACACACGTGAAAACACTACGCTCGCACGCCGAAATTCGCATACATAACCAAGCATGCACATAAACTCTAAACCAAAACAAAGACAAACACGGACCTCACACGACGCGAGAGAGAGGGAGACGGAAACCAGAGGAGGAGAGGGGTGTGGAGGGGCCCGGTGACGCACGCCGGCGGCAGGCGGAGCGGCGATCGGCGGCGCGCGAGGCAAGATCGGGCGCGCGCGAGAGATCGGGGTGAGAGGGACGAGAACCGAGCGAGAGAGACGAGAGGGGTGCGGGTGCCCGGGTGACTCGGGCGAGCCAAATGGCTCGTCCGGGTATGGTTGGGCTCGGCTGGGCCGAGCCACATGGCTTGGTCGGCCGGGTCCAACCCCAAACGGGCCCAAATCAAGCCCAAAACACATCAAATCAAACAACAAATCCAAATACAAATCAAGCACCCAGAAATCAATAAATCTCTCGGACAAACTCAAAACAAAATGAAATCAAACTCTGAATAAATCCGATTTAAACAAATATCAATATTACGAAATCCGGGACCTTACAGTTGGCCTCTGACGATTACAATCATTTGGCACGCTTACACATTTTTTTCGCTTCTCGTTTATCCTATGGCAAGTTTCCTTCACTCAGGAATCGAGTTATTTGGGTCATCCATGTCTCCAGCACTTCCTCTATGCACATGATATCGGTGAGGTTCTCGGAGATGGACTGTTCAGTATCTAAACGGGAATGTTCGACCTTGTTGACACCTCATTTTGTCCGGCTCGCTAACCGCGCACAACGTCGATCCAGATGCATTGCTCGGCTCATTTAAGCTCGACCAAGTCTGATTTGGGTCTAATTAACCTAAATAGGCCTATCGAGCCCGATTAAATCACATTAGATTTAATCGGATTCGTTGGACCCATTTAGTTCGATTTGATCCGATTAAAATATAAAATCTGATTCGTTTTGTGTTATTAACGCTTTATACTTGAAGATCAGACGAGAAACAGGCAATTTGAGACATTACAAGTCACATGCGAATAAATCATAATTTTCGGGATCAAAATTTATAAGTGAGGGTCTGGATTTGCCAACTCTCAACTTCAGGAGCAAAGTGTTTGCAAATTTAAAAGCAGCTGATCTTGCAATTATCGAAACTTGGATATTTTTTGTGTAATACGCGTAAAATACATTTTAGCATAGAAGAAAAAGAAGAGGAAGCGGCAGGCGTTGCCAACCGCTGCGCACGTCCGCGAACCGCCGCGGTTGTTTCATCTACGCCAACCGACGCTGCTCCAACTACCACGAGAGAGGTATAAGACACGCTGGGAGAGCTCGGCGAGGGAGGACCCGGTGGGGGAAGAGACCGGTGAGAGAGAGAGAGAAAAGCTCGGCTGAGAGAGAGAGAGAGAGAGAGAGAGAGAGCTTGTCGAGAGCACGGAACCCTGTCAAACCATATACTTCGTCTTGACGATCGAAGGGAGAAAGGCCGGCAAAGGAAAATTCTAAGGAGAGCCAGCGATAGAAAACTAGGCGAGAAAGAGAGGGATTCGATTGCTTTAACACCTATGTGTTCACTAAGCTTTATCACGCCGATCGTGCACCGCTTTTGTAGTCGCTGCTGCCACCGTTGCTACTTCATCCCCGTGTCTGAACCAAAACTCAAAGATAACAACCACGAGGTAACACTCCCAAAATACTCTCATTATCATCTACACAAAAGCTAGATCACGAAACGATCCAGTGGCTTCGCCGGCGGCGAACGTTTAAAATTTTTTTTATACCAAAACTAAAGCCTCTAATATCTCGGGATACACACGTTGAAACAAAATTTTGACATCACTATTGAGTCCAGAACCCTCGGTAACCCTTAGGTAACTATATGGGCTTCGATGGCCAGCGGCGAAACGCCGCCGGCCATAGTTAGTCGGCCACGATCTCGATGTTGATCGAAGAGGAAGGTGACAACTGGCTGAGCCGATCGTCATTTAAAATCAAATTGACGCGTGCGGGGCTAAACCCATGCGCATCGGGCTCGGTCGAGACCGAGCCAGTTTCGGTCACGGCCGAATCCAGATTCAATCTGACGAGCCATTTTCGAATCCGACCGAGTCAAATCCGTTCAGAACGAGCCCAATTGACTAAAACCGAGCCAAATCACATTTTGATCGAGCCACTTTCAATTTTGACCTAGCCAACTTGCTACAAACTGAGTCATTTAGGTCTCAAACAACTAATTTTGTGTTTAAACTTAATTTTTATTATCGTTATTAAGTTTTAAGTCAAGAAATAAAAGATTAAGTTATTTTCAAAAAAGGAAAAGGGTTTTAAAGTTTAATAAAAGTTAAGGCTAGAGTGAGGCGGTATAACTGATCTTTACGCCTTAGCTAGGCTTTCTCCAATTTCTAAATATTTTCAAGAATAAAGGTTTTTTTTTTTTAAAGTTTAATAGAAGTTGAGATTAGAGTGAGGTGGTTTAACCGATCTTTACAGCTTAATTAAATTTTCTAAATTCTAAAAGAGCTTTTAAAATTGAGGCAAGAGTGAGGCGGTTTAACCGATCTTTACGCCTTAACTAAATTTTTTCTAAAAGATAAAAAATAAAGTAAGGTGGTTAACTAAGCTCTGAGATTAAAAGGAGGTGGTTTATTCGAACTTTAGATCTCTAAATATCTTAAAAAGGGGCGATGAAGAGGAAACGAAAATGCACTGAACCCAATTTAATAAGATAAGATTTTCACACATTTAAGGATATAAGGATTATATCCTTATAGGAATAAGATTTTTAAGACATTATTATTAAAGTCAGGATGAAGCGGTTTAACCGATTCTTGCACTTTAGTGATATTTTATATAATATTTTAGTAGGAATAAGGAAAGGATCTAACTTTAAATAAGTTTAAATCACTTAGTTAAGAGTACCCTCTTCGGAGGGGTGCTGTGGGGGTGTACTGTCTTCTCCACACGTAACCGACGACGAACCTAAAGAATCTCTAACGTGCCTTATCCCGGTTTCCCAATTTTTTCATAAAAATTAGGATAACGACTCCAAATCTCTTTTCCCTATCCGGAGGAAGGTCGTCAACAGATGGCGACTCCGCGGGGACCCGTCAGGCTCGTTTAACTAAGTTATTTAAAATTGTTTAAAGATAAGATTTTTTATTAAGCTTAGGACTTATTTAAGGAATAAAAGTCATTTTTTTATTTTATTTCTTTTATGTCAGTTATATTATTTCATTATGCTATTTACACTTTCTAGCACATAGTCATCATAAGCATGTTTATTTTATTGTCAGCATACGCATACCCTCAAGCCTCGACTCGGCCTTAAGATCTAGGACAATATCGAAGCTCGTGTGCAATGCATACGCGTAGTTGTAAAATCTAGCCCTAGCTTAGCCCATATATTATCTAATGTTGAGTGCCAGCGCGTGCGCCTGGTGGGTCGAGCCTGTGCGGCGGAGGCTTGCGAGCCAAGTCGGCAGGCTTGAACTGACTCGTGCAGGGTAGGTCACGTTCGCTGGGCCAGCAAGACTGCCTGGGCTGGGCTGGTTGGGCCCTGGCTCACGCAGGTAACACTGCGAGCGCAGATTGTCCCACACCAGCTGGGGCTGAACTTGTGTTCGGTTCATATGTGAGGAGACGACTCCTTAGATTGCGGCGTCGCATTTTAAGCCGAGCACCGGTCCTAACACCTAAGTAGTACCAGGCCTAGCGTACTATATATATTAGCAACCTATGGAAACTCACCAATGACGGGCTATTATAACTAAGTCTATACAGGAAATCCATATAATGCATACACTCATATAGAAACATATTCCATGCAAATAGGGCATATACTATGTAAATAAGCAAGAATGCTTAAGATTTTGAGCTTTCTTTGTACATATTGTTTTAAACATTTTTTCATTTCTCTTTTAAGTAAAAATGTTCATTTTAAAAACCCATGCTTATTCTCAGGCTAGAAAATCAATGGCGCAAGAAGTCATAACAATACATATCCACCATATCACCGTGAATACTATGATACTTAAGCAATTATGGGATGACATGACTAAGGAAGAAAAGATAAAGTATAGAGATCAGTTTGTGCTTTTAGAGGATCTGATAAATTTCGAAGTTAACTAGAATTTCATCAAGGCAATTGCATGGTTCTGGGACTATCGTAGGAGGTGTTTTATACTGAATGAACCTGATTTCTGCCATACCATTAGGAGTACAGTATCCTTTTGAGCCGCACAGTTGCGAAATCTTCTGCTATTCATTTTCCTAATTATGCTAAAGAAAGCCACCAAGACAACTTACTAGGCTTATGGGCAAGCAATTTTTCGCAGTATCTCCATTTATGCTGCAGGATGCTAGAATTTGTGTAGAGATGTTGATCGCACTCAGGGATGATCTTATGGCAAAGGACGAGCAGCAGATTACAGGATACAAACTTTTGTATTAGCAATGTACGGTTTGATTATTTTTCCAAGAAGGCGAATATTTGTAGGGTTATTGGGGTCGAAAAACACATCAGATGCGCAGCGGAAAATTTAAATTTAAAAAACATAATCTCCATGTACCCGAATACAGGATCACATTGGCATGCTATATTAATCGAAATCCATACATCACATATAAAAAAAGTATGATATAATAAAATTAATCTAATTAATTTTATCGCGATCCTATCATGCTTCTAATTGTGGTACGAGTTTCGAAATACCTTTGCGGGTCGTATACGCCACGAAACGATCCTCAGATTATGATGAATTGAGCCGCGAAAGTACCCGGCCTCTAATGCTAGTCCACGCTGAGACGCTCGCAAAACTGAAATCCAATTTTAATCAAATTAAAATCGGATTCGGGCCGTTTGGATCGGATCCAACAAGGGCCCGTGTGAATAGTGTCTTCTTCCTCTCCGATTTGCTTGCACCGCAGCACCTCCGATTTGCTTGCACCATCGCTGTCGCCTCCTACTCAGCACACCGGAATGAATGCCACAGCCGGAGATGGAGGTTTCAGCGCTTGGTGAAGTGCAACGATTGCACTTGATGGCGAAGCACCGTTAATGCCGCCGGAATTTGACGTTGCCGTCGACAGGCTGAGGTGATGAAGCGTCGGTGGTTCGGTATGATGCTTGAGCAGTTGGCTGTGAGCTTCTCCGTCCATCTCGGATCTTAAGCTTACTGTAGTCCCTCTCGCCGGCGTTGCACGTCGGAGGAGGTAGCGGTGGAAGAGAGATGCTCGCGCGCAGAGAAGAGCTGAACACCTTGCTAGCGGCAGTAGGGTTCTTCTCGTCGATCGCGGTGCCGAACTTCTTCTTCTCTTCTCGTCGATATCGGCTGCGAACAGTGATATATATAGATTTCGTGTATTACACATAAAATCCCTTTCTTTGCTATTTTGCAAAAAATGCCCTCATGCATTTTGCAAAATCTCGGTCCAAGAGGATCCTGCACATATTGTAGTTCGTCAAAGGTTCTAGCTCCTATAGTATCGACCCGAAAGCATGAATCCTCTAGTGGTGGTCGCTTAAGAGCTTGGAAAACGTTAAATTCTTCCTCTTCCCTGCCCACTCTCAAAGTGAGTTTTACCATAGCGACATCGATGAGAGCTCCACCAGTAGCAAGGAATGGTCTCCCTAGTATTACAGAGACATCAAGTTCATCCTCCATATTAAGCACTAGGAAGTCCACTGGAAAGATGAACTTCCCCGTCTTCACTAGTAAGTCTTCAATCACCCCGAGAGGTACTTTATGGATCTATCCGCCAATTGAAGTGATACCGTTGTAGGTTTCAGCTCACCAATCCCTAGCTTCCTGAAAAGTGTCAGAGGCATAAGATTAATTGAAGCATCCAAGTCACATAAACACTTTTCAATTCTATTATTGCCAATGAAACAAGGAACCGTGAAACTCCCCGGATCTTTGAGTTTTGGCGGTAACTTCTTTTGCAAGATGGCACTACACTCCTCGGTCAACTCTATGCTATCATATTCCTCTAATTTGCTTTGTTGGAAATGACCTCTTTCAAGAACTTGGTATATGCCGGCATTTACGCTAAAGCCTCCGCAAATGGAATATTAATCTGTAACTTATTAAAAATACTCAAGAACTTTTTAAGTTATTATCATCATTTTTTTCTTCAATCCTTGCGGAAAGGGGATAGGAAGAACTGAAATAGGGGAAGAGGACGGAATACTTACCTTAGGAGGTGGTGTCTTACTCACCTCTTGTTCTTTGTCATTTTCAACAGTTGGTTCTGCTTCCTCTGATATCTCTTTCTCCTTGTCAAGTGTTTTCTCTCCACTAGGGATCTCTTTGCCGCTTCTTAAGATAACCGCATTGGCTTGTTCCTTGGGATTCTTCTCGGTGTGGCTAGGCAAGTTTCCCTGGGGTCTATTAGTTAATAAAATAGCCAATTGCCCCACTTGAATTTCCAAGTTCCTAATTGACGCCTCTTGATTTCTCATCGATGTTTCTTGTGCTTGGAACCGTGTCTCAGTTGCCGATATAAACCTACCAAGGAGTTGTTCTACTTTTGATTCTTGCAGTGAAAGTGGAGCTTGTTGTTGCTCTTGAAAGCTCGCTGGAGGTTTTGCTATATTATTATCATTCCTCCATGAGAAATTTGGATGGTTGCGCCAACCCGGATTGTAAGAATTGGAAAAGGGATTATTCTGTTGACGCCCAGAGTTGTTGACATAGTTTACTTGCTCTCCACCATCTTGTACAAACTTGTTTTCCGTCGATAATTTGCGTTATATCGCCGCGCCGTAATCTGACACATTATACGGCCGCCGTTGGTTTGCATTCACTAGTATGATTTCCTCCACAAAATTCACAAACAAAGTTGGAGTTAGACTGTGTTGTCAATTTAGCCACATGCTGAGTTAGGGATGCCATTTGCGATGCAAGTTGTGAAATGGCATCGAGTTCATAGTCTCCTGCTAGTTTCCTTGGTTGTCTATTTTGTGGCCATTGGCAGGTATTTGCAGCCATCTCATCCAACAGCTCATAGTCTGCCTCCGGAGTCTTCGACATGAACGTTCTGAAAGAGTAAATGCCCTAAAAGCCAATAATATTGGATATTTTGGCGAACATATTTTGTAATAAACCCGTTTTGATTTACTTGATTATGGTTATCTGTTTATTTATCGCATCGTCATGTTTAATATGTTGTATGAATGTATGTGATAAACCCCATGGACTAAGGCGACAGAATTAGGATCATGATAGTTGATCATGATAATGAGACCTAATGTCTTATAAACCTAAGTCCAGAATGTCCTTAGTCATAGATGCATTGAGTAGGGGCTCAATGTCACCGGAAAGACTAATACACAGCTTGCTTGTTCATATGGTGAGAGTAGTGATCTCATTACTAGCTACGCGTGTTGTCGACAATGGAACAAGTGTGTAGGTGCTCATTGGATGAATAAGTTCACTGAACTGACTTACTCAAAAAATATCAATGGAGTGTCAATGGTAATTTTTCAGTGTGATAGTTATACATTGATCCTTAAACTTGATATTATTATAGTATCTTATGTGTAGACGATTTATACTTTAATATGTTTGTTGTACAAGGGAATCATCTGAGTATAGATAGTAGTACATGAAGATAAATGATAACCAATATAGAATCTGTCACATACTATAAGAAGGAGAACATCCTATGTGTCTTTAAATAAAACTAGCTCAGAAAATTTTTGGCCGATGTACGATATGAATTAAGAAATGTTCTTAATGTCACAGTCGAGCTAATTTATTAAGACGGATACATATAATTGAGCAATATTAGAGTTTAACAGATATCCATACTCTAAACTCATTCGGGATGTTAGAAAGAAACAGAAGGATTATAGGGCATGGCTATTCACCAAGGTTTTCAAGTGATGAATATTGATATTCCATACCCACACGGGTGGTCGTTGGCACGTTGCTAAGACGATTTAACCATGATCTGTGAATACAATATAATTAATTGGTTGAATTAATTATTTGTTAATTAGTTGAATTAACTATTTATTCACTGCCGGCGTGGTACTGAACCTAATGGGTCACACGCAAATGAGATGCGATCGCGAAAAAACCGAAATTTGTGCTTGCAGGGGTGTCTTTTGCCGGCAAGGCTTCAAGTGTTGGACCTAAGTTTTTCCAAAATGCTTGAGGGCCTTTTTTGCAAAACAACAAAGAAGTGGTTTTTATATGTAATATATGGATATAAATATAGGCCTATACAGTGCCTTCTCCTTCACCCGAACTCGAAAGAAAAGGAAAAGCTCGACGCCGCGTTCGACGATAAGAAAACCTAACGCTGCTAGCTATATTCGTTCGTTCTTCCCGCGCCCGAGCTTCTAGCTCTTCCACCAACCCCAGCACCGCGGTACGACTCGCGAAAGCATCGGTTGATAACCGTTTCGGTAGAAGCTCGAAATTTCGAGTCTGTTCCGGCGCTGCACGAAGCATCCTTCCTCCAAACGGGCGCCACCTGATATTGTCGTCCTCTTCTCAGCTAGCCATCAGTAAAGACGTCGAGCACCGGCGGGTTGGTGACGACGTTGAGTCCAGCGTGCAAGAGTTGCCACGAATCGACGGCGACGACTCTCGTACGTGGCTGTTGTGCGACTCAGCCAGGGAGAGAAGACGACGCAGACGACGATTCTGGACAGTGTCAGGGACTGGATCGGCTGAGGAATTCTGTGAAGGAAGAGAGTCGGCAGGAGGATCGCGGTGCAAGCTATAGCGGTTGCCCAAGAGGAAGAAGAACACTGATTCATAGTAGGCACGGCTGAGAGTGATCCAAGGTACCCAATTCAAGAATTTTAATTCGATTTAAATCGGATTTCGGTTTCCAGATGCGTTACTCTAGCGATGGACTAGCATTAGAGGTCCAGGTAACTCTTTCGCGGAGCTCTATTCATCAGAATCTGAGAACTATACGTGCGTGTAATCGACCCGCCAAGGTATTTCGATTAAACTCAAATCGCGATTAGATGCATGATAGGATCGTAATAAATTAATCAGATTAATTTTATTATGTCATGCTTTATTTACATGCGATGTGAATGTTTCGATTATTATAGCATACCAATGTGATCCTGTATTCGGGTACACGGGGCTTTTGTATTAAAAATTTTAAATTTCCGCTGCGCATCTGATGTGGTATTGACCCCGATAACCCAACACGTTCCTCCTGCAGCGGCATCGACCATGGCTCGTGTCTGCACTGCCAACCTTCATAAAATGTGTTCAGCTGTAGCCATGGGGGTATTTGGTGATGTGGACATCATCTTAATAATTCCTTGTACCTTTCCCATGCTTCATATAAGTTCTCTAAATCACCCTGAGAAAAAGTGGTAATCTCATTCCTCAATCTAGCTGTCTTGGCTGGAGGAAGTGCCTGGAACGAAATTTTTTTTGCCAACTCGTCCTATGTTGTGATTGTTCCAGTAGGTAGACCCTTTAGCCACTCCTTGGCTTAATCTTTTAGAGAGAACAAAAAAGTCTCAATCTTACAGCATCGGCGGTCACCCCATTGAACTTAAAAGTGTCACAGATCTCCAGGAAGTTGTCAAGATGAGCGTTCGGGTCCTCATGATCTAATCCTCCAAACTGACACGTCTGCGAGATCATTTGTATGATTGCCGGCTTGATCTCAAAATGATTTGCTTCCACATCTCGTCTTCGAATAGCCGACATGTTTCCATTCACAGTGGGAGTTGCATACTCCTTCATTGATCTGGGTACCTCAACATTTTGATTCGGCAGATTGACTTGCCCTTGTTGTGGGTCATGAACACCCTGATTAATAACGAGTCTATTTTCATTTTGAGCCATTTCTATTGCTTGTCTGAATGCTTTTTGTACCTCAACTCTTTTAGCTCGATTCGATCTACACGTGCGTTCAATCTCTAGGTTAAGTGGTTCTAGCTCCTGTGAGTTTACAGTTCTAGAACTCCTTAATTGCATGCACGACCTACAAAGAGAGGATCAAACACAGGTAAGTTTTTCAAGCAAGAAAACCAAATTAGAGTCAAATACTTGATAAATCTAGTTGTTCCCCGGCAACGGCGCAAAAAACTTGATCGATTCTTTCTGCAAGTGCATAGAGTCGTTTGTAGTAATAAATTTAACCCAGAGTATTCCATGTGTCGAACCTAAGGGAAACTAACTTTTTTCAAGTGATTAACGCCAACTCTGCAAGTAGTAACGATATCCAAATTATGAGGTCGAATAATGTGTAAACAGATAAAATAAATTGAAAGCCAGAGGAGTGATAATTCGAAATCGGGGTTCACCTTGTAAAGGGTAGATCCTAACAATCAATTCAATGGGTTCATGGTTGAATAGCATCGCACGAGCACACCTAGTGATCTCTCGATCTGTCTAGGATTAACTAAACTAAACTAATTACTCTCTCGAAATAATTAACTTAATCTGTTGTTAAGTTCAAGCAATGGTTCACCTATCATACCAAATAATATTATCTCTAATTTAATTTGGCATGTTCAATTATCTGAATCCGGTATCAAGTTCACCTCTCAGATTTCACTCTCCACCTATGATTATTCCTAAGGTGATCAAGCTCAAGAACAATAAATTATGCGCACAAGATAATTAAATCAACCGATAAAACAAAGATTAAAAATCAACAATTCTTATTGTTCAATTGAAAACCAAATAAACCCTTGAATGAATATTCAAATCATTCCCTAAACTCGTCTACGTCCCTAACCCTCCAGAGATGGATTAACCACCCATAAGTGATCTCCCTCCTGGTTACCTTCCTCCTTGCTCCCCCTCTTTTTCCTTCCCTCTAATAGAAAAATCCTTCTGCCATATCTCTGAAATTTTCTTTCCTTTAGTCTCGATCTTCCCTTCTTGAAATGATGAGTTTTCCTTATATGTGTCGGTGTTTCTTTATGTGATTCGGGACTACCAAAAATAAATACCGAACATTCCTTAAATGGTCGAAAATCACGTGACTTGTGTTGTGGAGATGTGCTGCGCATTGTGATTGAGCATGGCACATCTGAGAGTAATAGCAGGAATGTGTCACAGCATTGCGCCTAGGCATGGATTTTCAAAACTCTTGCCATATTGACCTCAATTCATCCCAAAATCACTTCTGACATTCACCTATACACATAAATAAGAACACCATGTAAAATAATAATCAAAATGCTCAAGAAGTTCAATGATTTGTACCAAATTTTTACATCAAAAGAGTTGAATTTAATTATATAAATTATACTTTTCAAGGGGAGAACGCTCTTTTTCACTATGCTTGTGGTGAGATAGCCGAGTACAAGATCCTTTAGGTTTTAGGGCTAGATTCTTATATATACATGTATGAATCCGCTGCCCCATACCCTAAATTATTTTGCATCTAATTTAGCAACTGAATACCAATAATAAGGAAAGCTAAGTCCATATTTAGGTTGCCTATAACGTCTCTTGGATCGCCCGATGACGCCCGGTGACTCGACCCAATCATGACTCCATCAAGGTTCTATAAAGCCTGGATCTCAATGGTTTAGAGAGAGGACTTAAAGGAGGTACCGAGGCTCTGAAGCTCGGACTTTAAGCCAATTAGAAATCATTGTAACTTATTTCTTTAATACTCTTAATGTATATTTCTACCGATTGGCTACATTAAAACCTGTGGTTTTATCTTGGGATTCTCTGAGAATTTTTACGTAAAAATATCGTGTGTCCCGTGTTATTGCCAATGTCCCTTCATAGCCATCATACACTCAAAATGTCGGTCGGGTATAGCCTCGACCACATGCATCGATAAATAATTTAACCCTTACAAAATCATTGGTTTGTTTACTTTATTTCCAGACAGAAGAGTACACATGTACAGTTTCCATCAAAGTATTTATCTTCTAAGTAATTCTGGTGGACTCACCAACTACTCTTATATGGCACTTTATCACCAAGTTGTCATAGACAAACACCTATTAGAAGAAAAAAAACTGTTTCTCCACATATGCTACTATATATTCGCCATTTTCAAGGATATCTCGATCTGTTTTCGTCTAGTGGCCACCCCCTTTATCACTAGGTCCTTCGGATAGCATCCCCATCCATGTCGTCATAGCTGCCTTTGTCTTCTCATAAAGAGAATCGCTCAATATCTCATCTTGTTGATATGCTAAGTAACTCTTATCATCGCTATCAAAATATCCAGCTGGTATTTGTCTCACGGCACATACATTGATATGCATGCTGATGATCATGATTGAGAAAATGACGATAAACCGAAGTTTGCAACTCCATGAAATCATCATAATATGTAAGAAGAAGATGAAGCTAATCAGGTATCTTGTTGAAAATAGTGGAAATGTAGACAAAAAAAGTAGGTTTTTCTTGAGGAAAGGGTTTGGTTCAAGTGTTTATAAAAGGTGAGGAGTTGTACTTATAGATTTTGAGAGAGAGAGGGAGAGGACTTTTACAAGTCTTCTTACTAACCTTATTGGACAATTGACTCGTGATCTTTGAATAAGTATATGAAATATTTAAATTCAAACGCTCTGACTTGACCTTTTTCTTTTGAAAATTGATCATACTTTTATGACCAAAACGTCCTCCATTTTTTTACATATATGTTTGTCCTTAGAGAGTAGGTGGAGACACCCTTATACATGATCTACGTCGGTGATTTATTTAGGATCGACACACTAGAATAACCCTTTTCATCCACCCTTAGTTCCAGTTAACGAGTGTACAAGCATGTCAAACCCTGACATGCAAAGTTGGACATATGGTGTTTTCAAATTGATGGTGATGAGAAGTAACTTGATCTTTGCACATGGTTAAAGAGACCAGCGTAATGCCCAACTCGCTACTAGGGCTCTTAGTCCCTAAATTTCGTAGGCATTGGAATCATGTTCTATCCGTAGAAGGTCATAACTTGTCATGCAGTTAGAGATGAAGATAATGCCTGCGGCCCGCTAGCCGGCTTGCTGTACGCCTCATGGTGGCGGCCGCGTGGGCCACGGGCAACTTGCACGGCCTAGCCTTGCGAGCCTCGCACGAGCATGGAGGGGAGTCGGCTTGCGAACCGCCGGCGGCCCGCCCCGCAATTTTTTTTTGTAATGCAACGGCTAATAACCATTGCTTTTGCAACGGCTACGCCGTTGCAATTGGAATGGCTCTTTTTTTAACCCCTAAATTTTATCTATAAATAAACATCAAAACTTTCAAATTTCTCACAATTCACTCTCACTTCTTTCATTCTCTTCATTCAGCTATTCAAGTGCTTATATTTTCAAGATTTCTAATCTTTAGTAGTTTATTATATTTCTATTTTTAAGATTATATTTATAGACTTAGTTTCGTCAAAATTCGAATGCATCGATACAACCCAAACCAATACCCATATGATTTCAATATAAATTGCCTATTATATTGATCCGCAAAATCCACAATTCCCATACAACTTCGATCTGCAAAATCCATATAGTCCTTACCCACTTACAGATACCAGTATTACCACTATCGCTAGTGCTACTATCGAAACCGAAGGTGGAGGTCAACCATCAACCGCTAGTATTTTTGCTATGCCTAGCTTGGTGACGATGAAAATAACGTTCCAGAGTACCCTTGGCAGAACAACAACGCTCAACAGGATCCGTCTCTACTCTATCTCTTCGTAACTATTTAAAAACTAATTGAGCTGATTTTTTGATAGACAATGAGTGAAGTAATTTGGGATCTCTTAAATTGGTGGAAGAAGTTTAACCATCAACCAATACTTCAAGCAATCGCGCAGGACATACTAACACCACCGGCTTCTAAAGTGGCATCAGAATCTTGCTTTAGCGCAAATGCTTGTGTACTCAGCAATAGTATGCACCGCCTAAGTCTAACAACTTTAGAAATGCACATATGTATGAAATATTGGATTGATGCAACGCGAAGAAAGCAAGGTGAAAGTCTGGAAACTTGGTCGAAGAAGCACAAGAAGATTAGGATTTGATATTATCTTGTATTTAAATTATACGTGGACTTAAAAGTCTTAAATTTTATTTGACTTTGTATTTGAAATATTTCGACTAACATTTAAAATAAAATTTTTAATTTTGTCAAATTTTATGCATACACCTGATTTTATTTGAAATAGTAGGCCATGCGAGCCGGCCCGTGACTCGTAGCAAACCGTGCTTGCCGGCTCGCACCCGCAAGACTCGCCCTACCGACTAAGCCGTGTGAGCTGGCCCGTAGCTCATGGCCAATTGTGCATGCTGGCTCATGCCCACACGGTTTTCATCTTTACATGTAGTAACTGAAAAAGTGTCATTTACCGAGGGATCGAGTGTGGGAATATTCCAACAAATAGTAACTGACAGCCGAAGAAGTCATGTTTTAAATAGACTGCCGATGATAAAGCACTATGAAAAACTTCGATGGAACACGAATCCCAGCATGCAAATGTGGAGCCACTCGAATTTGGTAAGTGGCGAGGGCTTCTAAATTACTTGTAATTAGTTATAAATATATGAAACTGAGTGATCAAATCCGTTACATCTTGTGCATCTTAATAGTTTTTGATGTACCAATAGAATTTGTTTTTTTCTCTAAAAAATGTACGTAGTATTTGTATTTATTGATATGAATTTACAAAATTAAGTAACTTATTTAAAAAATATAAAAAACTAATATTAAAAATAAATAATTAATCAAAATAAAATTTTTTATAAACGACATAAATTTTAATAAAAAATAATTATATTATATATTTTATAAAAATAAATTTTTTATTTTATCCACACACACATATATATATATATATATATATATATATATATCGCTACCGTTTCTTCCAACTCCTCAAATAATTTTTATAATATTATATGTGGCATTGCCTCTAGCTCTAATAACATTCGACAAATAAAATATAATATTAATAAAAATATATTAATTTATATGAAAATAAACATATTGAAAATATAAAAAATTAAGTTTTAACATTACTACTAACATGTGTGTATTGTACATGCGCAAAACTAGCGAATACAAGTTAACTCTGACCAAAACCAGATTTTAGCAAGGGTATTACAGTAATTTGGGGAGCATGAGTTGAAAAATCCATGGATTGGAACGTCGGATTCTCAAATGCTGAGGTTTGATACTTAATGGACTTTGATTTGTTGGATATTAACATAGCGTCAACAGACTGCCGCCAGAATTTATAAACAAGTGTGCAATTTTTATCTGACGAAATATATAATTAAGTCACAATCTGATTAAATTGATAAATTCATGATATTTTCAGTGACTGAAAGATTACGCCTCGAGACCGTTCCATGGATATACACTTCGTCACCAGACTGCTATTAGAATTAATAAATTGGTTCTTGACTTCTTCATCTATTTGAAGAAAAATGCCAAATATCGTCTCACATATTCATCATTTGCACTGACATGAGACCCGATACACTTGTGCTATCACATATCCCATTAACATTATATAGACGTGTGTGTGTGTGTGTGTGTTTTGATATTTTCCGATAAACACTTTTCAAATATTTCTAATCTAAAATCATATGGCTATTTTTATTGGCAACCTCGTGCAGCGAAGCAGCGTGAAGATACATGTGATACTGCTGGCCAAAAGTAGCCCTTGCTATAACCCGAGCCAACCACACTCCCCCACACCTTTTTGTGAGGTTCATTATTTGTATATATATATATATATTAAGTTTTGGATGTGTATATATATTTGTTGATATTATGCACATGCATGCTTGAGCATGTCGAGGGCGAGTCACAGGAGTAGTGATCTTGTCGACACGCGAGTGCATTGGTTTCCGCATGCTGGCGTCACGTGTAGTGACCTAGTTGTTTGTGCTTTCCAAAGCACTATCGGTCGACCGATAGTGATTTCAGTCGACCGATCGGAACGGTTGAGACGTGTATATAGTGGTTGAGGGCAGTACTTTGTGGTTATTTTCTCACTTGGCCACATGCAGAGCTCGTGGGAAGCCTTAGTAAGTTCCCTCGTTCGATTCTCCTTGCTTTTGTCGATCTTATTTCAATTAAACTTGATTTTCTTATTCTTCCGATCATCCTTTATTGTCGATTTTCTTTGGTCCAACCCTAGCTAAAACAAGAATGTCATTCAAATAAACACTAACAAAATCGTCAAGGAATGGCCACAACACGTCGTTCATCAAGCACATGAACGTGGCCGGGGCATTACACAACCCGAAGAGCATCACCATCCACTCGAACAACCCTTGCTTGGTTTTAAACGCCGTCTTCCACGTATCCTCCTCGGCCATCGTACTTGATGATACCCCGACTTGAGGTCCAACTTTGTGAAGTACTTCGCAGATTGGATTTGATCAATCAAATCTTCGATCTAGGTATCGGTTCTTTACAGAAATCTTATTAAGCGCCCGATAGTCCACACACATCCTGCATCCACCATCCTTCTTTGGCACAATCACAATGGATGAGCCGCATGGTGAGCTGCTTGGCTTGATGACTTCTTGCTCCAAGATTTCCTTCACTTGGTGCTTGACTTGCTTTCTCTCCAACAGTGAGTATCAGTATAGGCACGCATTTGGCATCGCATTCGGCAGTGTGTAATGGTATGCTCCACCCCTCGGCGCGGTGGGAGCCCGTGTGACTCGGTGAACAACACCGCATACCTCCTTATGAGCGCCACCACCTCTTACCGTTGCTCCTAGGACAGATGTCCCGAGACCACCTCTTGTGGTGTGAGCTCTGGCCGAGCCTCCCGCACCATCAGCATCAACATTCGCCCACCGTATTTACCATGCGCTTGGCCTGCGCAACCGTAGCAAGCTGCGTTGTTTCCGTTCCCTTTGTATCCTCCAGTACATATGTTTTGCCCTCCTTCACTAGGGCTGTCGCGACCCGCGCCCCCGGGGCGCGGCCGCGACGGCGGGGGGGGGCAAAGGAGAAAAGGAGAGACATCGTCGGGGACGATCTGCCGGGAGCCCAAAAATA
>MJHO01000527.1:0-26967 GCA_002076135.1 Xerophyta viscosa | reverse complement strand
GCTAAAGTCTAACAAGTGCAAAAGGCCACTCAAGGACTCCGCGAGGACGAATCGTCATCTCCCGACATTCGAGAGCCGATCGAACCGGAGCTCCCGTCAAGCTGGTAAGGGTCACCAGGCATGATCGGATCGTGAAGAGGGGTCAAAGGACTGTACTCCGGAGTCGACGAACCCCGCAAAACACGATCCAACCGCTCTCGTGTTTCCCTCAAGTCCCTCTCCAGAGATGCGGCGTACGAGCGTAAAGAAGCAATCTCGCAACGGGCGTTCACGAGCAGAGTGTCACGGTGCCTATCTTGACTTCGGAGAGCCTCTAACCTTTCCCGGAGCCGCTGATTTTCCACCTCGAGCAGGCGGTTCTCCCGGACCAACAACCGCAGCAGGTCGGACGTCACCCCGTTCGCCATAGCACTCTTCTTCGACGGTTAACTCTTATCGGAAGTTCGCAGGAGATGAATGAGGCCGCGGACACAAGCAAAGCCCCTCGATTTTCCTTTATAGGCAAATAAAAGCAGTAAAAGTGCCGAAGTACGACGTTCGAAAAAATCGTCCATAACATTCAAAATGAAATATCCCCTTTACAACAAAATGCGATAGCTACTCGATGTACAACGGAAAACAAGAAATACATATAGAAAATCGAAAAGATACTACGAACGGTCTTCGGGAGCACCGGCCTCCCCGGACCCTGCAGGACCTCCGGCGTCATCATCATCCCCTTCCTCTTCCTCGTCAGAGAACGCCTGAGCGCCCGAGTCGTGCCTAGTCCCGGCACTTCGAACGACGTCCTCCTCGTCCAGAAACTCAACAAAACTCCTCCCTTCTTAGGAAAGATCGTTGGCGGAGTCTCTCATCATTTCAAAATAAAGAAAACGCTGACAGACTACGGCAATGCTCCCCTTCTCCCAGGGCAAACCGTCGAAAGCCCGATACTCCTCGATCACCTTCCCAGGCGCCTGTTGAAGCTCCAAAATCCTTCGCCTCAACCAAGGCCCGAAGTTCGGTGATCTCAGCGTCTTTATCATTCAAGGACTTAGCCGATCTTTCAGCTTCCTCCCGGGCAAACTTGGTGTAACTCTCTCTGTCCTTTTTGGCCGCATCAAGCTTCAACTGAAGCGAAGCAGCCAGCTCTTCCTGCTCCTTGGCCAAACGGGTAGCTTCGTCCGCCTCCTTGATCAACTCCACCATCTCAAACTTAATTGTCTCGGCCTTTTCAAAAATTTTCTCTTGCCCCTTGACGACGGCGAGCACTTGACTCATGGAGACCAGCAGCTGCGATCACAACGATACCTTCAGATAACAGACAAATCAAAACAAAGACAAAAAGGCGTTAACGACCCATGCTTACGTTGGTCGCATTCAACGACATATCCCTCAGTGAAGAATCAACCGACGCCCCAGGAAGAAGCAATCTTTGCTTCTTCGGAAGACACTTGCGTATGAATTCCATCGCCGCTTCAGAACTCTCTCTTATACGGGCTCCCTCCCGTATACTCCAGTCTGGCACATAGATGGGAGCGTCTTCCTCTTCTTGAAACTCAACTCGTCTCTTCTTCTTTTTGCCCCGCGAAGACTGGGACGAAGACTCAGGAGGCCTCTCCGTAGAAGGAATCGCAGGAGAAGACCCCCTCGTAGGAACGCTCTCCTCCTGGATCGGAGAAGATGAAGGGACGGGTACGAGCGCCCCGCTGGCTCCCTCTATTCGGCCCGACCCGACCTCGGACGAAGACGGCTTCGCCCCGGAACCAGCGCCTCCGACATCCCTCTTCGCGGTCGCCTTACGGCGACGGGGCTTCGGCAGTTCCGACAGGATCGCCGCTTCCACACCGGACTTCTCCGCTGGCTCCATCGATCCTGCGAAGAAGACAACACGATTAAATAAGCCCAAGAACAACGAACATAACCAGAAACGAATAGTAGAGGAGGCATACCTAACGACGGGTCGGCCAGCAGTCTTGTCGCTTGCACGACGTCGTTCGGGACGCTCCCCGCAACGGACACCGAACCACAAAAAGTAAAGAACCGACGCTCCAACATCTCCAGCTCGGTGCTAAGCTCAGGCTTCTCCTTCAACGCCTCGCTCAAGTGATCAGACCAGCGGTCTAGGAAACACCATTCCGGCTTCCTCCTCACAAAGAAGAAGCCGTGACGCCACTTAGGGAAGGTCACCCCTTTTCCCTCCGTTTTCCTCTTAAGCAGAGGTTTGCTATCTTCGTGTATAAAAAATCGGGCCCCCTGCTTAGAGAAGACAAGGTGAACAAGTCCCTACCCACAACTGAGAGACTGGCCTGGTCCCCGTAAGAGCGGCAAATAGTACCAAGAAGACCAGGATGTCCCGATACGAGTTTTGGGGGATAGGTGACACCGGAGTAACGGCGTAATATGTAAAAAAACTGAACATAAAACGGCAAGCAGCGGAAAGCGAAGTCGGCTTTTAAACATGTCCAGACGGAATGGCCCCCACTCCATGGATATATACTTGTCATCCTTTCCGTCGGCAGGGCTTTCCTAAGCATCGAAGCTCGAAAGACGGAATAAACCATATTCTTTTCTCCACTGAAGCCAACTGCTCCTCGGTCCACGGAAGATACAGCAGAACGAGGGTTGAAACTCAAGCAGAGGAACCCTCGGGCTTGCCTAAACTAGTCGAAGCACCCCGGCCCAACCCTTCCTACGCCGCTGCCCTCCTGCCCACGATCTCCAGCAAGCGTAGAACTACATACCTATCCTAAGCGAAGCTGCTCAGCAACTTGAACTGATGAACTCCCCTTCTGGGGTCGTCCTGGTCCCTCCGTGGGTATCCTGTGAGACAATGCGGCCGCCCCATATATAGGAGGACACGCGAGTTAACGGGATCGGAACACTAGAACCTATCGCTGAACAATGGCTGCTAAACTAGAAGACCCGTGCTCGATGACTACGAGAAGACACATACCTTAACTTGAACGAGAATTGTTGAAAAAAGAAGAAAATTGGAAAGCTCTTCGTCAGACACGAAACGCAGAAAGAAGAGGAGACTAGGAAGCTCTTCGTTGAAGACTTTTTCACTCCAGAGAGAAATGCCACGGTGAAACGAAAATAATGACCGCCGGGCCCTACTTATAACCGTAGAGTAAACGACAGTCCCCCTACGCGGTAACTCGTCTCGCGATCACCGTGTGACAGGTGTTCAAATTCGGACAGACCACACCGAAAACCATTACGAAAGGCTGCAGAAAACAACGCACGCGACTCCGAAGAAATACGTTGCGACAGATGGGCCGACAATAGCGTCCCATGCTGTCGGGGGGCAGATTGATACGGCCAAATATGGAACCAAGCGAAGCGACCTCCGTGGAAGGTGCGGGAGCAACGAAAATGCCACCCCGTTTAAGCGCACGAGGACGTACCCCGTCGAAGACAACAAGGTATCCGGCTGCCAAATCCACGGACTACGATACCTTGCGGGAAAAGCACGTCGTGCCTACCAACGGACAGCACAACCGTGCAGTCTGACCCGTGAAGCGTGAATGAGACGCCTTGCACCCCTGGATTTAAAGGGGGACCCACCCGGTTGGGTAAGATGCTACAAGTAATTCGACGAGTAATTAACTACATATTACCCCTAATCTCTGTATAAAAAAATCCCCGACTTGTAACTCTAAGAGGGGGAGAGAGGGAAGAAGAAAGACACAGTAGATACTCAGTATAATACTTGTATTCACCAAACATACATAGTGGACTTTGGAGGACTCCGTTCCTCTCCGTGGTTTTTCTACCCTCCGCTGAGGGTTTTCCACGTTAAACATCGTCTCCATAATCGCTTTATTTAACTAAGTCTATTCCTCTATTTCATCCACACGGATTACTCTCCGTAACCCAATCCGACCAGAGATTTACGAAGCGTTCGTCATCCTAATCCTGGTGAGGATAAACCCATCAGCATCAGACACCCACTTTGGTGCTTTCTTCTCTTGCCCGGTCAAAGCTGGTAACTCGAGTTCTTCTAAGTGGCAAAGCGATTGTTGAATCGGGCTGGTAATAATTTGAATACACTTTGGTGTGATAAGTGTATTCCTACCAAGGCGTATAAGAAATCTACAGGAAAAATATCTTCGAGTCCATATGCAGGTCTTGTTCCTGACAATGAGGCACAAGAAGAATATATGGAATATTATGTATATCATTATAGACACCAAGAAGTATCTGGTAAGCGCATATGCTCTATGTTTGTCGAGAATGCACGTAGAAGGTATTCTATTTATATCTTGACTCGACAAGAAAAGATGATCCGTGAGGCTCTGTTGCATGGTGTTGGGCGCTTGCAAGACTTAGACCTCTATGTAGAAGGCTCCGGAATGGATGTATTCATATCGTCCCAAATCAGCCTTTTAGGAAGCAGAGGGGAAAAACTTGTTATTATCAAGTCTTCGCAGTGAGTACATACCATCATTTTATTTCCTTTTTCTTTTCTTCTTTTCTTTTTTTTTTATAAAGATTTCTGCATATAGTATGATGGCTGGAATATAGCCTATTTGTTGGTTGTAATATAATATAGCTGATGATGTTGGTCCTTACTGACTCGGTGGTAGCATGCGTGAGCATGCTGGACTAGCGAGCACATAGTGCGTGTCGGTTCCAGAGAGACACTGTGGTCGTGTAGTTCAGACGAGCTGTTGGTTCTTGATGCGTGATGTTATAGGGTGATTGTTCTTCAATTCCTGTGTATCTGTCTCTGATCTTCGGTCTTTGATAGGATTAGATGCTTGATTTAAGAGGCTTGTGCGACATAGCTACATGTAGATGAGATCCGTAGCTATGACGGCAGATATCCGATCTGTTTTCTAGATGTTTAGTTAGATTTTTTTTTATAGTGTTCGCCGGGGCTGGACATGGTGATGTGAAGGAAAGGCAACGTGAGAGTGATGGGACGTGAGAGAGGAAGTGATCGCACGAGGCAAAGGTTTTTCCTGCCTTGGGACTTTGACAAGACCACCCAACAAATTAAGGCAAATATGATCGACCCACTCACTCTTGACCAAGAAAACCCATTGCCCCATGTAAACTCAGGTAATTGCTTTATGATATATATATTTTTTTAGTGATCACCCAAACTCATTTAATTAAAGAAATGAAAAATCTCTTCCCTCTTTTTTTTTTATAGGGAACGCCGATTACAATGATGTGTAACCCTATGTTCCAGTAGTTCTTCCTTTTAGAGGAGAAGATGATAGAGACTTTATAGACCACAGTGAAAGATGGCTTGTAGATGATGCACCAGAACGTATAAGAACGGGGCTTCGTATGGCAAAAATGCAAGATGCGATTAATCTTTCACCGCCTATTTCTGAGAGTGTAAGGCCATCGTTGAGCAATTCTGAAAAGTTAACACCATGTATGGATAATTTCCTGTGTGATAAAGTCGTAATTATGAAGATAACAACTTTATACAGGGGGCAATATTATAGAGGAAGGACAAATAGTTGATCGGGAGGAAATAACTCTTCCAAGCACCAAAGTGGTGTATTCTCATCCTTCGAGTTCGACAAGCTTGAATGTTACACTAGATTGCCCAATATTTGCGGATGACTTTATAAGATCACCGACAGGTCTCTCCTCTTTTTAATATAGATATCTTGATCTCTTTTTCTGTTTTTTTTTTGTTTTTGTTGGGGGGGGGGACAGGGAATGCAAATATATATTTGTATCCCTAATTTGCATTTTATCATTTCGTATGGGGAAGATCATTGTCGTAGGCGTCGACTGAAGTGTTGAGTTGTAGTGATGATATTATGGATGACGACATAGATCCTGAAGTTAATGCAAAATGCTAAACCAAATCTCTGGGTAAGCAAGATTTGATACTTCCAACGTTCATCACATTTCCTGTTAATTTATGAGATAACCTCTTTCACCTTCCTTTTTTTTCTAGGTAGTTATTGAAGCAAATGCCGCTAATGAAACCTTTGCCTGTCATATGACGCTATCTGGCGACACGGGGACTTTAATGGAAAGGCCAGAAAGTCCATTTATGTGCCTTGAGGGAGTCTTGTTTTCCTCAAACTCGCTTTTAGAGGTTTACAAGCCTTTGGTGCCTTCCAACTTATCGGTTGAAGAAAGCATTGTCAACGTCATATGTTTAATGGAGCAAACTTTTAACAATCTATTTGTTGATAACGCATTGCCTTCGCATATTCAATTTGCTGCTGAAATAAATTTTGTAAAGGAGACCATTGCTCGATCTAGATTCTTTGTTGAGAGGTGGCTTGTATTTGCAAGTTATTTAGAGTAAAAGCTCCTAGAACAAGCAGCTAGCTGTTCGGGCCTACAACGTGGGTAACAAGACGTTTATAATTATTATGAAGAATAACTGACGCTCCTATCATTTAATATAGGACAGCAGAAACTTTCTGCACATATCTGGAGAATGAAGCAAATAGAGCAGTTGAAAGAGCTCGCAATGCACGAATACACCTGGAGTTTTTGCAAGGTTTACTTCAGCAGTATGATCAACAAATGAAATCCACCGATTCATTTTTGGAGAGAGTTCAGTCCTATTCTCCGTCAGATGTAGACAACTCCATCATCAACAATATGTCTAAATATGCTAGGAGCATGGATTTGTCCTCTTTTTTTTTTTTTTAATAAGAACTTTGTATTTGGTTAGACTTGCTGCATTTGTAATAATTTGCCTAAGTGAATTTTTTTGAACATTTAGTAGTTGTAAGGGGGGCTGATATTATGTTTGCTAAATCACAATGGACATCAGTTCTTCCTGGCCGCAAATTAGGTGGGAAAGAAAAAACTTGACGAATTCGATTTCCCGCTTGTGAGTTTTAAGGCATATCTCTATAGTTTGTAGCTTTACTGAATTTGCTGAATACTTTTGTTGGTTACGCCTGGTATTGATTCGCTATATTGCTTCTTTGACCTAGTTCAACTTGTTTTGTTGGAACCAAATTTGTTTTGCCTGATGTTACTGCAAAACGTTGGAAAATGCTGAAATTTTACCAAACTAACATGCTTCGCGTAACAAGATGGTGGCTTGGTTTGCTTGTTGGTCCAATATAGGAGCTTGCTGGAATTTGCTTGTTTTCTTTGTCCAAATGCGATTTGTGCTTTGTTGAAATTTTGTGCTGAATCTCTGCTTTGCTGAAATTTTGTGTTGAATCTCTGCTTTGTTGAAATTTTAAGCTGGAGTTCTGTATTGCTGAAATTCCAGGCTAAATTCCTATTTTTGCTGAATTTATTTGCAGCATTACTGCAAATATACTTGTTTGAGCTATCTTTGAGCTCCCTAGTTGTGTTAAGAAGATTGCAATGAGTATTATAGCGTCAACATACACTTAGTAGCCAAGTCTCAACAATCTTAGTTTTTCATTTCCTGGTGCTTTTCATATTCTGATTTTTTAGCTTCCAATTAACAATGCAAAGTCAATTATCAGAGAGCTAACTCTCCATAAAATAATTTTTTTGTGTTCATTGCCTTAAATAAATGAGCAACAAGTTCACAAGTAAATAAATTCATATTTTGCTGGAGGTTCCATCGCATTCTCCCTTTTTTTTATTAAGTTCCTGGAACTAAACTCAAAATACTTATTACTAGATCTCAAAATATACTGGAAGAAGTTGCTAAAAGAATCGTACCATTTTTCTTGAACATGTACAATGCAAGCAACCCAATCAGGGTATTGTTCTTCACGAATAAAACCGGCTTCAAGCAACTTTTTAGTTTCGCTGGTGACTGCTTTTTCGATTTCATGGTGCATGTTACGCCGTGCTTGCTTAACGGGCTTAACTGCAGGATCGATGTTAAGTTTGCGCATGGCGACATCCGAACTAAGTCCGGCATCTCATTGTAATTCCATGCAAAACAATCAACGTTCTCCTTTAGAAGAGCAACCAACTTTTCTTGGTCATTTTGGTTGAGATGAGCTGAAATATATGTAGGGTGTTTGTCAGCTTTAGTTCCCAAGTTTACTTCGATGAGCTCGTCAACGGTCCCTTTAGCACCTTCTCAAACTCAGGTGGTGCTTCTCGAACCACCATAGTAGATTCTGGAAGCCCTGCAAGAAGATCAAATGGAACTATCATATGCCAATTCGGATCCGCCATCAATGCTTCTTCGGTTATTATATCCGAATTATCATAAGGCAAATCCTCTATAGTGTTATCTTGATGTGTGGTAATCATATAACAAGCTACCACTTCATCATCTAATGCTTCAAAATTGATACTATTTTTAGCATAATTGCATGTGAAAGAGTATCGTTCTGGAGAATAATAATTTGGGATATAACCCAAGCCATACTTGCTCACATCTTTTAACTTAGGATTGCAAACCTGTTGTTGCTGTGAGTCCCAAAGTCTTTCAAATAACCTTTTATGTTGAAAGGACTGATGTAGGTAATCTTGTTTCTTGTGGAGCTTTCTTAGATGCTTTGAATAGTGAGGCAGAATTGTTACGCTGCAATCACGGGGATGACATATTTCTTCTTCAGTCCATACTTCATGTGAAGGAGATGGCTCTGATTTATCGAAGAGAATCCCTTTTTGAGATGGCGTTGATGGTGGAACAAAGAATGTCTCCAATTGAATTACATTAGTAGTCTCGAGGCTACAAAGCTGATGATGCACGTTGCCAACTTGGATACCTTTGCATGAAGGTTTGTGGTGATCAACATCATCGTCATCACTCTCAGAGCTTGCCCCAAGTGTAGGGACCACATCATTACTGAAGAAAACATTATCTTCGTCACTATCTATATTGGTAGAGTCAGAGTGACAATTAGAATCCGAACTGTATTCAAATTTCAAATTTTGTTGTGGAAGAGTTGAAAGAGTAAATGCCCTAAAAGCCAATAATAGTGGATATTTTGGCTAACATATTTTGTAATAAACCCTTTTTGATTTACTTGATTATGGTTGTTTATTTATCGCATCGTCATGTTTAATATGTTGTATGAATGAATGTGATGAACCCCATGGACTAAGGCGACAGAATTAGGATCATGATAGTGGATCATGATAATGAGACCTAATGTCTTATAAAACCTAAGTCCAGAATGTTCTTAGTCATAGGTGCATTGAGTAGGGGCTTCAATGTCACCGGGGAAAAGACTAATACACAGCTTGCTTGCTCATACGATGAGTAGTAGTGATCTCATTACTACGCGTGTAGTTGACCACTGAAGGCAAGTGTGTAGTGCTCATTGGATGGAATGAGTTCACTGAACTGGACTTACTCGAAGAATACCAATGAATCAGTCAAAAATTGGGTAATTTCTTCAGTGTGAATAGTTATGCCTTTGATCCTTAGAACTTGAGTTTATTCATAGGTATTCTTATGCGTTCATGATTTTATACTAGTGTGTTTCCAAGATTAGCTCAGCTGTACAAGGAACCATTCTGGTATAAACATTATAGCACATGAAGGATAGATGAATAACCAATAGAGAATCTGGCACCTCCTATAAAGGAGCGAGAACATCCTATATGTCTTTGATAGAATTAGCTCAGGAAAATCCTGGCCGAGGTACGATGCTGAATTAGAAATGTTCTTAATGTCACAGTACGAGCGAATTCTATTAAGACAGATATAATTTGATTGAGCTGATATTAGAGTTTGACAGATATCCATACTTCTAAGCTCGTTCGGGAGTTAGAAAAGAACAGAAAGGATTAAAGGGCATGGGAACTATTCACACAAAGGTTTCAAGTGGATGAATATTTGATTATCATACCAAGTGTCGTGGCACGTTGGCTAGACGTTAACCACGATCTGTGGATAAATATAATTAAATGGTTGAATTAATTATTTGTTAATTAGTTGAATTAACTATTTGATTCACTGTCGGCTGGTACTGAAAAAACTTAATGGTTCACACGCCCAAATGAGGGACCCACGATCGCGAAAAAAACCGAAAGATCTGTGCGATGAGGGGGTGCTTTTGCCCAATTGTTCCAAATGTTGGACCCTAAGGCTTTTGCAAAAATGCAAGTGGGCCGATTTTGCAAAATCGCAAAAGAGCAGATTTTTTCTTTGTAATTTAGAACCCCTTATATATGTATACACAGTGTTGTCTTTCTTCCACCGAACGATGAGGAGAAGAAGCAAAACTCGGCGCCGACCTGACGAGGAGTAACCCCTAAAGCCCGCTAGCACGGTGATCACTCCACGTCCGTCGATCTCCTCCACCGTTCTTTCCCTTCCGGCGTGCGACGCCGGCGAGAGAGAAGAGAGAGAGAAAGAGAGATCGACGAGATGTCGGACGAGATAGAGAATATCACCACCGTCACGATAAGATGAGAACGAGAGAGAGACGACGGGAGTGTTTAGAAACCGAGATCAACAATCGCAAGAACTCTCGGCCGACTGCTCTTGCATCTCACCAAGCCACCGACGTTCCATCGGCTCACCCCAGCCGACGACGAGTTTTCCAAAACCTCGGCGGCATCTCCAGGCGCTGCGTTATCAGGTCAACTGTTGCAACCCTCACCGAGCGCGGAAACTCTCATCTCCGGCTGCGGCTTGCCTTTTTCCAGGCGTGCTTGAGCCGGCGACCGGCGAACGTGACGAGCTGCTGTTCAGAGGCGGTGCCGGCGAGCAACAGCTTTGGACGTATCGGAGGCATCGGCTGCTGTAACAGAAGGCGGACCGAAGGAAGAAGAAGAAGAAAGAAGGAAGAAGGCCTCTTTTTGTGAAACGGGCGGCTGGATTGGATCCAAGGCCCAAGTCGGTTTTTAATTCGATTATTATTAAAATCGATTTCGTTTCCGCGAGCGTCTCCAGCTGGATCACCGTTAGAGGCGGGTACTTTTCGCGCTCCAATTCATCCGAATTAGAGGGATCGATTACGTGGCGTGTTCGAACCCTCCAAGGTTATTTCGAAATTAAAACTCGTACGCGCGGAACATGGTAGATGCATGATAGATCGCCGCGTTAAAATTAATTAGATTAATTTTAATTATCATCGTGGTTACATGTGTGATGTTATTGTTTCGATTATATAGCATTACAATGTGATCCTTATTCGGGTTACACGGGGGCTTTTGTATTAAAAATTTTAAAATTCCGCTGGCGCACTGATGTCGTATGACCCCGATTAACCCAAACAGGAGTGTATTCAGAGCTATCTTTGGTTTTGCTATAAATAAATCTTCGATATTTGATCACGACGCGTAATAATATTAATGTTAATATTTATAACTTAAATATGCGATGCGATGTAATTTTACCGCCACACAACTAAGAAGTTTGGACATAAAACCCTAAACGAATTAAATTTTTGAAATTAGTTCCAAAAACATTTTTACGGTCGTCGTGATCGAATTATCGTATTTAATTTTTATTCATATTTGATATTGGATGGTTTGTGTGGTGAAGGCATGATCATGGACTAGTCCGGCTCTAGATGGTATGTAGTAGGAATTTTGTAATGTAAAAATATAGCCTGGCGTTGCTATGCCTCTCCTCTTCGAAAAGCAATTCCCGTGTAATAATTAAAGTTTATTTTTTATCATTTTTCTGCTTTTATAGAAAAAAGTGTGTAAGTAGGATATAAAAATTATGAATGGAAGATCGTGAAAGAGTTCCACGGCGGGAAGAAGAAAGTCGAGGAATTACACAAATCAACTGCATCAAAGATGGCAAAGCTGCTACATAGCGCGATTGTAAGAATTCACTCAGTTAGCTCGATTGAGATTAGGTAGATGTCCATGATCATTGCTGGTGGTTTAGCATGCCTTGTCTTTTCTATTTTTGATAATTGTTATCATGATGTTTTGTAACATGTTTTGTTATGCATACATGCCTTGTTATGATATCAAACATAGAAATGCATGCTAGGATAATAACGATGCAGACCTTAAAAGCATAATCTGGCTTAAAAAAAAACTGATTTCCCTAAAACCTTTCAGATTTAAATCAAGTATGTATGCGTTTTAAGCTTTGCGGAAAAAAAACCCTAGCCGACCCTCCATTTAATGAATGAATAATAGAGTCAAGTGTTTTGACCTAATCGACTTGATGTGTACACGCATTGGTTGCTTAGGTTAAAAAACACTGGGTATTAATCATTCAACACATACCTGTGTGTAAGTGCGGTAAACCGACTTTAGATAAGTCTCGTTACGAAAAACGCAGAAGACTGTCTCATAGTTTTACGCCACTTGGAATGGAGGATTATACTTGACTAAAATTTATGGTTTGTTGCGAAAAAAAAAAAACGCCAAAGACATGGAATAATTAGAGGCTAAAACAAGAGTTACAATCAGAGATGTAAAGTTGACAAAGCAAGTTGTCTATCCGATCAGAAAATGTAGTCGTCATGCAAACGTTGAGATTATATTTTTGCTGATTGGAGCCTTATCTCACTAAGGAATTTGATTTTCGGTCTCATGTTTTGAAGGTTGCATGATTTCGGTAGAAAAATAGTGGGAGCACTCCACTTAGAATGAACCATAATCTATTTGAATGTTTTTATTCAAGTAAATAATTGCATGCTGAAGATTATCTTTTCGTTTTGTATCTTTTGAATGCTTGTAGATGAGTGGTTTGCCTTTACATAACATTCTTGATGCGAACAAACTACTGGACCAAAACTTATATCGATTGGCTGCGCCAATGTTTTTAAACTGTTCCTGCGCTATTTCAAAAGGTTAGCGTATTGTCCTCGAGTGTCCCATGCCTGTTCTTAACGAACAGGTCCACTGATGATGAGGCGATCGTTCAGGCTGACCAATGGAAGCAAGATGAGATACTTGCGTAAGTGTATCATCTTGCCTCCGATTTAGCAATTGAGTTGCGAACGTCAGCATTGGAAATCTGGATATGGTAGTATAATGCTCCGTCTGAAGGAGCTTAGCTGAGGCCTGATAGGGACTGCTAGATATCAGATATCTAAGGTTAGCTTTTTAGGGCTTTAGAATGAATTGAAGGAGCAGTTCCGTTGCAGAATCCATTTCTCAAGATGATCGATTTGATCGAGCGACTTTGGGGCCAACTTGGACTTGCGATGGATCACGAGTTGAGTTATCGACTGGGCTCCTTCAATCACTCCCGCCCTCCTATGCTCCTTTTGTCCTAAACTTCCATATGAATAAGTTGGAAAGGCAAACCCTTCCAAATCCTCAACATGCTGAGGACTGCTGAGAGCTCTTGTCACGAAGGACGACGGCCCAAAGGCTATGATGGTGGTTAGTACTTCTAAGACCAATGGAAGTCCAAATTGGTGCTAAGAAGAACAAGAAGGGACCATCGCTGCCAAGAAGAACATGAAGGCAAAGGGAAAGGCTAAGAAGAAGGCGAAAGCCGATTCTAAGACCGAGGACAAGTGCTTTAAATGTGGCAAAGTTGGACACTGGAAGAGGAACTGCAAGGTTCACCTTGAGAAGGTTAAAAAGGCTAAGGAAGTCGGGCCCTCAGGTATATTCATTATTGAGATCAGTATCTCTAGTAAAGATTCTTAGATTGGGTATTAGATACCTGTGTGTCTCACACATTTGCATATCGATGCAGGACTAAAGAATCCTAGAAGGTTGGCGAAAGGAGAAGTTGACCTTAGAGTCGGCCAGAACAAAAGCAAGAGTTGCTGCGCTGGCTGGAGGGACATATGAAGATCCGATTGCCTACCGGAAGAGTACTAGAGCTTAGGGATTGTTATTTTCGTACCAGCACTTAAGTAGACAATTTGATTTCTGTTTCAACTCTTTGTAAAAAAGAGTGGTTTTAAATTCGTATTTGAGAACAATAGTTGTTTAATTTTCGATTCAAAAACGACGTGTTTTATGGTTCTGGGTAATTATACGCATGATCTCTATTTCAATTGATACAACTTCATGAAAGTGCTATAATGCTTAACACCTATAAAGAGGAACAGAGATAGTGTAAACGAGACGTATCTCTGGGCCATTTGTAGAACTTGGTCATATCAGTGAGGAACCAAGACTAAACAACGCTCTACAAAGAGAGGTTAATTGTGAACCGGAGTGTTTATGAAAACATCTGACCCTACTTGTGAGGCCTTGTCTCAAAGGAAGTGACCGAAATCCTCCATCCCTTACTGGACATGGATGAGAGAGCCAAAGGAGTGCTTGAGGCACGGTACATACTGATGTATGTGTACCCATGTCTACGAGTGCTAAAGGTCGGCTACTCTTATTTCATTAACATTCACTGATATCTTCTAGATTGGATATGGTACTTTAATGAAGTACCAATCCGAATCTTTCGAGAAATTCAAGGAATATAAGAAATGAATAGAGAAGCAAACTGGAAAGAGTATTAAAGCACTACGATCAGATGCGTTGGAGAGAATACTTTGCAGATACAGAGTTACCGAATATCTCAAGGAGAATGGGATTTCTCTCACAGTGGACTCCCCCTTATACCCCACCCCATTGAATGGAGTGTCTGAGAGGCAGAAACAGAACCTTTGTTAGACATGTTCGCTTCTATGATGAGTCAACTACACTTTCAGTTACTTTCTGGGGCTATGCTCTAGAAACTGCGGCGCACGTACTAAATCGGGTTCCCAGCAAATCCGTGGATACAACCCCATATGAGATATGGAGAGGGAAGAAGCCTGGTCTTAAATTTGTTAAGATTTGGGGTTGCCCTACTTATGTTAAGAAACAGTATCCTGATAAGCTGGAAACAAGATCGGAAAAATGCTTTTTCATTGGCTATCCAAGAGAGGGTCTTGGATACTGATCACGCGAGTCGCGATCGATACCTTCTGGACGACGCACAGACGTCTGACTCGAGGGGAAATAGTGAACTGAGCCGAGGATGCCGAGGCGGAGATCGATGACACAAATGATTTAGCGTGGAAAACTCCGGGATGAACTCCGGAGAGAAAAACCACGTGCCGGCGGTGAACTCCCGCCGGCGTTGATGTTAATATTGAACGAACAATGAGGGTGTACAGGGTATTCTCTATCTCTCTCTCTCTCTCTTTTTTGGATTCTAACCCTTTTACATTGTGGCCGACAAGAGTCTCATCTAATATTAATAAAGCCACGGGAGTAAACTTCGACCTCGAACGGCTGGGAAATTACTGGCCAGACTGACGGCCTAATTTACCCACGTCCGAATGAGCGTACACTCTCTGAGTCATGATACAGGCACCCTGGAGTCGAGTAGACAATGAAATTCATTTAAATGATTGGACCAGGCTAGTCGAGGTAGCCCACAACACTTTGTAGCGGTATTTAATTATAAGCAGACTCGGTGGTTCTGACGAGCTGCATTTAAAATGTCTTCCAATTAAATGCGTACCAGATGTTGCTAGGTGAACCAGACGATCCGAGGACTAACCTCTCACCAGAGGCCGAGCCCGACTTCTTCCCTCGAGAATCCGAGACCTCGGATCGGCAGAGCGCGGAAGCTTGAGACATTTTTTTTTCCCGAGGCCGACCTCTGATTTTCCCGAGGCCGAGCTCGGGTTTTTCTGGATTTACCTATGCTTCCTTCCTTGGCTTGTCCTTGGCTTGAGCTCCGCTTCTGGAAATTCGCCCTTCCTCTTTCGGGAACGAGCCTTGGTTCTTCCGGATTATCTCCATATAGACCTGGATTCGGGTATATCCGTCGACCTCGGGCTCGGCGGATCCGAGCCGAGGTCGGTCTGATCGCAGGCAGTATCAGTTGCCCCCCCGATGGGCGTACCGAGATTGGCTCGAGATGACCTCGGTCGTCCATCGGTATCCGAACGTGTTGAGTATCGCTGCTGTCGTGACCTATACCTTACCGAGGCCAGCATAATCCAGCATCGGCCGTTCTCACCCCTGCCGAGGCGGAGCTTGATTCGAAATAGGATTGCCGATGATTTTCCCGCCCCGAACCAAGCGTGCGGAGGAAGGAAACATTTCCCGCGCGAATATCTGGCAGCGTCCGTCGGTGGGATGTCGCCACGTGTTGCGGATCACGTGAACAGGGACACGCGTCGGAGCGACGTCGTTTCGGCGCGCGATCCGCTCGTTCCCGAGGACAGAGGAAAAGGGAAAAGGGGGTTTTCGATCGCATTTGGTTCTCCGTCTCCCTCCTTCGCGTCTTCCCCAACCTCTAAAGCTCTGACTGTGCTTCTTCTCCGGCGGCGTTTCTTCTCCGGCGGCGCTTCTTCTCCGGCGTCTCCCTTCGTTTTCCGACCCGTCTCTTTTCTTCGCCGCCCTGAACTTTCTGTCCAGGTCAGTCCTTCATGGCACCTCCTCGTCTTAGAACTACGATATCTTCTCGACGGGATTCGCCGGAGACTGCTTCTTCTGCTTCCCGGGAGGCGACGTCTCCCGGCGCTACTGCCCCCTCTAATCCGCCTGTGCTGCCGCCGGTACCTCCGGTCGCCGGCGGACAGGGTCCCGTTGCCGAAGCCGCCCGCTCGCCTCATGAAATCGTATCTAGCGTGAGCGCGATAAACATCGAGTCTTGGAGCTCGACTTACGGATGGGGTGTGGATGTCGGGGCTCGTCCACCATTACCAGACGAGCGAATGTGCACCTTCTTCCCTAACGAGTTCGCCATCTTTTATGACCACGTCCGTCTCGGCCTTCGCCTGCCTCTCGATCCCTTCTTTATTTCCCTCTTTTCCGCTTACGGCCTCATGCCCTGCCAGTTTGTGCCAAATACCTGTAGTTTAGCCGTAGGTTTCCTCTATATCTGTTCCGTTCAGGGGATCCCTCGTCCCTTGATCTTCTGGAGGTGTGTTTCTTCGAGGTCGGTGGAAGCGCCCTAAGTCGCCGGGATGGTACTACCTACGGGGGCAGAGGGGATTACTCCCGAGCTCTAAAGGGTCGGCAGTCTTCCATCAAAGGATGGAAAGGATAAGTTTCTTCTTTGTCCGGATGCCGACCCGAGGATTCATTCAATAAGGTCTGGGGGAAACCGGAACCCGGTTCATGCTGTCGATCCCCCGATACAACGAAGGGGATGAACTGGACATGTTGGTGCGGAAATACGAAGCCTTCTCGGGGGAGGTTAACGTCGTGAACCCATCCGAGGCGTGCTGCTGCCTCGCGCCTATTTAACCGAACACCGGTACGTTTTCCCCCACGGTTTTTCGTATGGATGAGTTTTGGTGCCCTGGGTGTGTTTGGTTTTTGTTAATTTCTCTCCTTTTTTTTTTTTTTTTTTTTTTTTTTTTTAATCAAGGACGCTCGTAAGGCGACCGAGGCGCCCCCCACTGCGACCGGCGGTCGCGCCAGAAGAAGAAGCAGACGGTGCGAGGGCCTTCTCGCCCTGGATCTAAAAAACGGACGTCGTCCAAGAAAAGGAGAGGAGGCAGGCTCGCGCGCGCCCGTTATGGCCGGGGGGGGGGGAGGAGAAGGGGGGGGCGGGGGGGGGGGGGGGGGGGGGTTGTGGTTTGACCAATAGGATTGCAAGCAGTTGACCCGAGGCGGGCTCCTCACCGATCCCCTTCTTGTCGCTCCACCAAGTTCGCCTCTACGCCCGGGCTGTGGCCCCGAGATCGCCGCCGAGTCCTCCGTTCGTCAGGTGAGCGTGTGCGACAGTCTTCCCCAAAAAGGGTACAACCGGTGGCATGACATGGCGCTAGGCTTAGATCGAGAAAGCTTCGGCCAGCAAGCGGAGGAGACGAGGAGGGTCGAAGCTCTCCCCGCTGATGGTTTCCCCGATATCTTTCCAGTTCCCTCCAGTAGGGCCTCCACGTCATCACAGTTGTGAGGAATCCCGCCGCGTAGATCCCGAGGTCCCCCCTGCCTCCGCCGGTTAGATCCGAGGCTGCCCCAGCCCCGAAGATCTAGGGCGAAAACGGTTGCAGAGAGAGCTCGGCTGAGCCCGAGCCTAAGAGGCCTCTGCTCGAAAAATGAAAGACGTGATGATCCTGCTTTTCCTCGTGGCAAGGCTTCGACTCCCTTACCGCCGAGGTACCGTCATCGGATCTCCACCGTCCGGGTTGGAAGATCCTGAGGTCTACGTCTTGCCTCGACCATGCTTCCAGCTCGGCTGAATTTTGCCAACTTCCCAACACCGGCAGATCAGGAGGAGCTAGACAGGCCGTAGGAAGACGGTGTTGCTGCCAGGCTATGACGTCCGCATATGATGTTAAGCCCCCTACGTGGCGTTTCTCCCAATCGCTCCCACCTCTTTTTTTTTTTTTTTTTTTTTTTTTTTTTTTTTTTTTTTTTTTTTTTTTTTTTTTTTTGTTTTAGGTTGACGTTGTGCTTTTGCTCAGCAAATGGCGACACCGCTGCTTCACGACGCTTCTTCTGTGCGAACCTCCCCCCCGTGGCAGCGACTGTATCGCCTCAGGACGGAAAGTTAAGGAGCCCGGACCGACTGGACGATCGTCAAGGAGGACGAAGACGCAAGAGCGGAGTCCGAAAAGTATGCACGGGAGGCGGTGGAGCGGCTTCTGCTCCAGCCGAGCGGTGCCTGATCTGGCAAGAAAGCACCGGAAACGCTAAGGCTGGAGACAGAACTAGAAAGCCGCAGTCCCGAGCTCTGAGTGGAGGGCTGAAAGTCGGACTTGCGGAAAGGGAGTGCAGAGCTAGCGAGTTGCGACCGCCGGCCTAGAGTCTCCCGGTGCTGGCCGGAGGTCCGTTCGCGGGCGAAGTGAGTGCAGCGGGAGGCTGAAGCTATCAAAATGAAGGAAGCTCTTTCCCGACATAGGCCGAGGTCGTGCGTCGAAGAGCGAGACCGTCGGGAGTTCCGAAAACTCGCACGAATATCGGCAGCCTTGATGGACTTTGCCGTGGACTGGGTTTGGATTACGGTTGTTCAATGCCGAACCTTGCCGGCAAATCTTGGCGCTGTTGACCTTTGGCTTTTTGAAGGAAGAGGTTATTGCGGCTGCTGTGGAGAAACGCCGCGCATCCGCTGTCGGCTTCTGCCCAGGGTTCGGGTCAGCTCTTCTGCCAAAAGCGCTCCTCCGCGGGGTCCTCTCAGCGCCTCCAGATCGTGGTTAAAGTTGCTTTGCTGTTTGCTATCCTCCGGGGCTTGTCCGGGGTGTTCTTTTTTTTTTTTTTTTTTTTAACTACCCTCGGGGCTTGTCCGGGGTTTTTGGAGAAATCTTGCGCTGGGTACATATATATACTATTTTGCTTGTAGAGTTAGCCTTTCATTGTTTGTACATGTCATGCCCGAAGCATCTGGGGTCACCCCCGAAAATTTACCTAGCCCGCGATCCCTTTATCTCGAGTTTATTGTAAGCTTAGAGGCTGAGCTCGAGGTATTGAGGGTCACCTCCTAGGATCTTTTGGTCCATGATCCCTTTACCTCGGCTTCGGGCAGTCTTGGCTGCCGAGGCCGGGGTATTTGGGGTCACCACCGAGAAGTGCGCCTAAGCCCGTGGTTCCCCTTACCTCGAGCCGCCATTTTTCGCTTACTCAAAGCGTAGGCTCGAGGTGTTTTCGGAGACCACCTCCTAGGGTTGTCATGGCCCGTAATTCCCCCACCACGGGTCGGACGATTTTTGTCCCGAGCAAACGAGGTGTTGGCACCACCCAGAAGGTTAGGTGTTACTGAAATCTGGAGTTTCAAAGAGTAAAAAGATCTTGAAATTTAAAATCCTGACAACATAAATTGCCTGGTACAAGTAGGGGAGGCCTAAAGTATAGAGATCACTTCGTCCGCTATTTAATATCGTTTAAGTTGGAGATGTTCCAGGTTCGGGTACTTCGCGCCCATCTAAGTGACGAGTGCCATAAGCTCCTTTGCCTATCGCCTTGCCGATCTGATAAGATCCTCCAAAGTAGGGCCCGAGCTTAGAGTCGGCGTTTGGACCTTCCTGAGTACCAGGTCGCTTCTTTGAACGCTCGGTGTCTTGACACGGTCGTTGTATGCTGTGCCGTGCGCTGCTTGTAAGCCTCGGCACGTATGTAAGCTACCTCCCTTGGCTTCGTTCATTAGGGAGATCGAGGTTTAGAGTTGAATCTTTCAGTGTTGAGCCCTCGTCAAGTACTCCACTCGCAATGATGGCTCGCCGATCTCCACCGGTTATCACAGGCTCGGTTCCATAGGTCAGACTGAACGGGGTCTCGCCTGTAGCAGTGCGTTGAGTAGTTCGGTATGCCCAGAGTTATACTTGGGAGAATGCCACCAACTGCCTGTAGCTCCTTCCAATCGCTGTCCAGGCTTTCTAAGATCGGTCCTGTTTGGCGTTTCTCGCTTCCGTTGGCTTGGGGGTGAAGCCGAGGTGAAGCGTGGGAGATATTAAGGGTGTCCGCCAAAACTCTTACCTTCAGGCGTCGAATGTCGTCCTTGTCGCTGACGGTGACCGTGGAATGCGAGCGACAAAATATTGATTTCTCCAAGAATTTTCGGATGGCTCGTCCGGTGATGGTTGCCGTCGGCTCGGCTCGACCCACTTGGTGAGTAGTCCACGGCCACGATGAGGATTTTGCGGCGAACCGCGGTAGGCGGGGGCCAAGGATATCGACCCCCCATTTGGCGAATGGCCATGGGGAGACGATGTTGCTAATGAGCTCTGCTGGTACGTGGGAGACTTTGGCGTTCAGCTGACATTTCTCGCATCGGCGAACATAAGATTCAGCGTCGGCCAAAACGGTGGCCAGTTAATAACCCCTCCGGAAGACCTTCTGTTGCCAGAGCCGAGCTCCGTTGTGGCCGAACAGACGCCTTTCGTGGATTTCTTCAAGGATTTGGCGCGTATCAGGTCCCACGCATTTAGGATATGGGGCGGAGAGGGCCTTATCGGTATAGGTTTCCCGATAATGACAAAACGAGCTGCCCTGCTTTAGCTTTTTGCCCCTTCTTATCTTCAGGCAAAGCTTCCGGAGCGGGATCGGATGATCGGTTCATCCAATTATTTCTCCGACGTCTAGCATCAGGACTTCCTTCTTCTGAATGGCGGGTTGTCAAGCCTCTTCCTAGCCATTATAGTAGCCGGTTACCCTTCGCGGCTTCCGGACGGCTAGTTTAGACAAGGCTCGGCCTCGGCTTCTCTGTCACGGGAATGTCTGACACGTGAGCAAGAGAAGGCTTGCGCAGCCGGTTGATCTCTCTCTAGTACGCCGCCATGGTGTCGTCTCGAGGCTTCGAAAGTCCCTCCTACTGGTTCGGCGACGAGGTCGGGAGTCGGTACGGGCTAGAAGGTGTCGAACGCCGAGGCGCAGGGCTATGCTAATTCCCAGCAACAAGAGCTTCATATTTCGCGACTTGATTGGTGGCGGGGAAATTGAGTTCAGGGCCGTACTCGAGCCGAAGCCCTCCTGGGCTCGTGAGTATCACGCCTGCCCCACTCCCTTCTGCATTGGAGGATCCATCCGAGTAAAGCGCCCAGGCCTCCTCTTCGGCGGCACCATCGGATGACGGGGGTCGGTCATCTGGGAATTGAACGGGCGTCGTCATCTCTACGATGAAGTCAGCCAGGGCTTGAGACTTGGATGGCAGGCCGAGGGCTGATAGGGAGATGTTCGAATCGGATAGCTCGACCGCCCACTTGGTTAGCCGACCTGAGACTTCCGGCTTTGCGAGGATGCGCTTTAGGGGTTGGTCGGTCATTATTTGAATGGAGTGGGCTTGGAAGTAAGGCCGCAGACGTCGAGCTGTTATCACCAAGGCGAAAGATAACTTTTCAGCCGAGGAGTAACGCGTCTCAACTCCTTCAGCACCTTATGTCTCGTCGACGACGCGACTGCGGGGTCCACGAAGGAGTCATATCTCAGCGTGTCCTCTGCTTCTTGTTCTCTTCCCGGACAGTGGACGACCTTTAGCTCATGATGATGACAATCATAAGTAAGGATATGCATATACCGCGGCATACGGATCGAGTGGAAAAAGATCGAGCTTCTAGTATCACCTTTTCGACCACCGGTACGTATTTGCTACACGTTATTGCCATTCGGACGTAAAAAATGGCAGGGGCCAGCTTTCGTGTCGCAATAGATGACAATAGGTCGGTCGGACATCATCTTTAAACCCCTTCTCGGCGACACGGTGGAGGCGTATGTAGATGACATCCTTGTCAAAAGCAAAAGAAAGGAAGACCACGCCGCCGACCTTCAAGCTGCTTTTCACTTGATGAAAAAGCACAACATGCGGCTCAACCCTGAGAAGTGTGCATTCGGAGTCTCGGCGGGTAAATTTCTAGGTACATGGTGATAATGCTCTCCCGTGAGGGGATCTATCTAGACAGCAACTAATCCCATGACAAAGTCAGGTGCTCATGCGCTGGAGATGCCCAGAGGTCCCGGAAGGAGCGTAACGGCGCGGAGCTAAGAAGGCTAGCCGTGGACGAGTCACACCTCCGGGCGTTTGTGTCATGCTCGCGCCTGCCGGAGACCGCTGGCGCCCGGCCATCTCCGAGACCGCGGATGCGGGGCCCCCACTCCTCACGGCACTGCAAGAGGATGAAGACGGACTGCCAAGAACAAGATCTACTGGGACGACGAATGCAAGGAGGCGTTTCAAAAGCTCAAGACTTTCCTGACCGAGCCTCCACTATTGTCGAGCCCAAAGCCGGGGGAAGAACTATACTTATACCTGGGCGTATCAACCCGAGCCATCAGCTCGGTCCTCGTCCGGGAAGAGAACAAGAAGCAGCAGCCAATATACTATGTGAGCAAAGTGCTGAAGGACGTTGAGACGCGTACTCCTCGGCTGAAAAGTTATCTTGTCGCACTTTGGCGGTGATTAAACCACGTACGCGACGGTCTGCGGCCTTACTCCAAGCCCACTCCATTCAAATAATGACCGACCAACCCCTAAAGCGCATCCTCGCAAAGCCGGAAGTCTCAGGTCGGCTAACCAAGTGGGCGGTCGAGCTATCCGAATTCGACATCTCCTATCAGCCTCGGCCTGCCATCAAGTCTCAAGCCCTGGCTGACTTCATCGTAGAGATGACGACGCCCGTTCAATACCCAGATGACCGACTCCCGTCATCCGACGCTGACACCGAAGAAGAAGCTTGGGCACTATACTCTGATGGATCCTCCAATGCAGAAGGAAGTGGGGCAGGCGTGATACTCACGAGCCCAGGAGGGGCTCGGCTCGAGTACGCCCTGAAACTCAATTTCCCCGCCACCAACAACGTCGCCGAATATGAAGCTCTTGTTGCTGGGATTAGCATAGCCCTGCGCCTCGGCGTTCGACACCTTCTAGCCCGTACCGACTCCCGACTCGTCGCCGAACAAGTAGGAGGGACTTTCGAAGCTCGAGACGACACCATGGCGGCGTACCTAGAGAAGATCAACCGGCTGCGCAAGCACTTCTCTTGCTTCACGATTCAGCACATTCCCCGTGAAGAGAACGCCGAGGCCGATGCCTTGTCTAAACTAGCGTCCGGAGCGGCGAAGGGTACACCGGCTACTATAATGCTGGAAGAGCTTGCACACCCCGCCATTGCAGAAGAAGAAGTCCTGACGCTAGACGTCGGCGAAAATTGGATGACACCGATCATCCGATACCTCGACTCCGGGAAGCTGCCTGAAGATAAGAAGGCGGCAGAAAAGCTAAAACGCAGGGCAGCTCGTTTTGTCATTATCGGCGACAACCTATACCGAAAGGCCTTCTCCGCCCCATACCTAAAATGCGTGGGACCTGATACCGCGCCCAAACTCCTTGAAGAAATCCACGAAGGCGTCTGTTCCGGCCACAATGGAGCTCGGACTCTGGCACAGAAGGTCTTCCGGCAGGGGTATTACTGGCCAACCGTTTTGGCCGACGCTGAATCTTATGTTCGCCGATGCGAGAAATGCCAGCTGAACGCCAAAGTGTCCCACATACCAGCAGAGCTCATTAGCAACATCGTCTCCCCATGGCCATTCGCCAAATGGGGGGTCGATATCCTTGGCCCCCTGCCTACCGCGGTTCGCCAGCAAAAATTCCTCATCGTGGCCGTGGACTACTTCACCAAGTGGGTCGAAGCCGAGCCGACGGCAACCATCACCGGACGAGCCATCCAGAAATTCTTGGAGAAATCAATAATTTGTCGCTTCGGCATTCCACGGGTCATCGTCAGCGACAACGGACGACAGTTCGACAGCCCTGAAGTAAAAGAGTTTTGCGGACACCTTAATATCTCCCACCGCTTCACCTCGGTCTATCACCCCCAAGCCAACGGACAAGCGGAGAACGCCAACAGGACAATCTTAGAGGGCCTGCGGAGACGGCTGGAAGGAGCTGCGGGCGCGTGGGTGGACATCCTCCCAAGTGTGCTCTGGGCATACCGAACTACTCAACGCACCGCGACAGGCGAGACCCCGTTTAGTCTGACCTATGGAACCGAAGCTGTGATACCAGTGGAGATCGGCGAGCCATCATTGCGAGTGGAGTACTTTGATGAAGCTAACAACACTGAAAGATTACTCAACAACCTCGATCTCCTAGACGAAGCCAGGGAGGTAGCTTACATACGAGCCGAGGCTTACAAGCAGCGCACGGCACAGCACTACAACGACCGTGTCAAACACCGAGCGTTCAAAGAAGGCGACCTGGTACTCAGGAAGGTCCAAACGCCGACCTCTAAGCTCGGGCCTACTTGGGAGGGACCTTATCAGATCGGCAAGGCGATAGGCAAAGGAGCTTATGCACTCGTCCACTTAGATGGGCGCGAAGTACCCCGAACCTGGAACATCTCCAACTTAAGGCGATATTACCAATAGCGGGCATGAAGTGATCTCTATACTTAGGCCTCCCCCACTTGTACCGGGCAAATTTCTGTATGTCAAGGATTTTAATTCAAGATCTATTTACTCTCTGAAACTCCAGATTTCAGTAACAAACTAACCTTCTGGGTGGTGGCCCTAAACACCTCGGCCTCGGCGACAAAGATCGTCCAAGGCCGCGGTGGGGGGATCACGGGCCAGGTAACCCTAGGAGGTGGCCCTCCGAACACCTCGAGCCTAGCTTCTGAGTAAGCGAGAACCGCGCTCGAGGTAGGGGAACCACGGGCTAGGCGCACTTCTCGGTGGTGACCCCAAATACCCCGGCCTCGGCAGCCAAGACTGCCGAAAGCCAAGGTAAAGGATCATGACCAAAACGATCCATAGAGGTTGGACCTCAATACCTCGAGCTCAGCCTCTAAGCTATACAATAACTCGAGCAGATAAAGGGATTGCGGGCTAGGTAAATTTCGGGGGTGCCCCAAATGCTTCGGGGCATGACATGTACAAACAATGAAAGGCTAACTCTACAAGCAAAATGTATATATATATATATACCCAGCGAAGATTTCTCAAAAACCCCGGACAAGCCCCGAGGGTAGCTAAAAAAAAAAAAAAAAACCCCGGACAAGCCCCGGAGGATAGCAAACAGCAAAGCAACTTTAACCACGATCTGGAGCGGGCTGAGAGGGACCCGCGGGAGGAGCGTCTTTTGGCAGAAGAGCTGACCCCGAACCCTGGGCAGAAGCGACAGCGGCAGCGCGGCGTTTCTCCACAGCAGCCGCAATAACCTCTTCCTTCAAAAAGCCAAGGTCAACAGCGCCAAGATTCTGCCGGCACAGGGTTCGGCATTGAACAACCGTATCCAAAACCCAGTCCACGGCAAAGTCCATCAAGGCTGCCCGATATTCGTCCGAGTTTTAGAACTCCCGGACGGCCTCGACCTTCGACGCCACGACCTCGGCCTCATGTCGGGAAAGAGCTTCCTTCATTTTGATAGCTTCAGCCTCCGCTGCCTCCTTCGCCCGGACCGACACATCGGCAGCAACCCGGGAAGACTCTAGGGCGGTCCGCAACTCGCTGAGCTCTGCCTCCCTTTCCGCAAGTCCGACTTTCGCCTTCAGAAGCTCGGACTGCGCTTTCCCTAGTTCTGCCTCCAGCCTTGCGTTCTCCGAGTCCTTTCTTGCCAACTCAACGCTTCGCTGGAGCAGAAGCCGCTCCACCGCCTCCCGTGCATACTTTTCGGACTCCGCTCTTGCGTCTCGGTCCTCCTTGACGATCTCCAGCTCGGTCCGGAGCTCCTTAACTTTCGTCTCTAAGGCCGATACAGTCGCGTCCAGCGGGGGAGTTCGCCAGAAGAAGCGTCGGTGGAAAGCAGCCGCCGTCGCCATTTGCTGAACAAAAGCACAACGTCAGCACCAAAAAAAAAAAAAAGAGAGGCGGGAGAGATTGGGAGAACGTCACTAGGAGGCTTACATCATATGCGACGGTCATCAGCCTGGCAGCCAACACCCCGTCTTCCAGCCCGTCTAGCTCCTCCTGATCTGCCGGTGTCGGAGCAAGTTGGCAAAATTCAGCCGAGCTGGAAGCATGGTCGAGGCAAGACGTAGACCTCAGGATCTTCCAACCCGGACGGTGGAGATCCGATGACGGTACCTCGGCGGTAAGGGAGTCGAAGCCTTGGCCACCGCAGGAAAAGACAGGATCCACCACGTCTTTCATTTTCTCCGCAGCAGATGCCCTCTTAGGCTCGGGCTCAGCCGAGCTCCTCTCTGCAACGCGTTTCCGCCCTAGATCTTCGGGCGCTGGGGCAGCCTCGGTATCAAGCACGGCGGAGGCAGGGGGGACCTCGGGAGTCCTACGCGGCGGGATCTCCTCACCAACTGTGATGACCGTGGAGGCCCCTACTGGAGGAATGGAAGATATCGGGGAAACCATCAGCGGGGGATGAGCTTCGACCACCTCCTCGTCTGCTCCGCTTGCTGCCGAAGCCTTTCTCGATCTAAGCCTAGCGGCCATGTCCATCGCCACCGGACTTGTAACCCTTTTCGGGGAAGACTGTGATCGTGACCTTGACGAACCGGAGGACTCGGCCGGCGATCCCTCGGGAGCCACAGCCGGGCGAAGAGGCGAACTTGGTGGAGCGACAAGAAGGGGATCCGGCTGAGGAGCCGCCTCGGATCCCTGCTCTGCAGATCCTATTGGCTCAAACCACCTCGCCAAACGGGGCGCGCGCGAGCCTGCCTCCTCTCCTTTCTTGGACGACGTCCGTTTTTTAGATCCAGGGCGAGAAGGCCCCGGCCTCGACACCGTCTGCTTCTTCTTCTGAGCCGCGACCGCCGGTCGCAGTGGGGGCACGCCTCGCTCGCCTACGAGCGTTCCTGATTTAAAAAAAAAAAAAAAAAAAAAAAA